>JANAVB010019794.1:10567601-10832601 GCA_029216955.1 Iris pallida
GGTCAAAGCCAAAGTCACTTCTCCATCACTTAAGGTTCAAATGGGACTGCTGTAGCTCCCAGCTCTGAAGGGCCCGTCACTTCCCAGATTATCGCAGGTGGTGCTGTGATAAATTGGTAGTGATATATAAATGAGCTTTAGGTTTATCCTGCTTCACAGGGAAAATCTTTCAAATGTTCCAACGCAAGGTGTGGAGCTGGGGAAAGCATCCTAGGAGAAAATCACCAAATTGATATATAGAGGGGAGGAAACACTAAATGGCCTTTTCTTCATAGAGCCATTTTGACTTTGAGCAAGTAAATGGTCCAGCCTATGTTCTAGTGAGCGAAATATTGGTGACAGAGTTGTCAGTGGGCCTCCACTATGTGCTAACCCAAAAAGGTTGTCCTAGATTTTAGCACAGTAAATATATATGGGAGAGGTTGGCTCTGCCCTTGCGTCCAAGTGCAAGTCAAACTGATGGACTTCAGAGAACCATGCAAGAACCAATGGATTGCTACAACTAAATTTAGGAAAAAGAATTCTGGCTCCCTAGCTTATATGAATGATCATACATGACGCTGGTTGATGGACGTAAAGAATTGGGCATACCCATGCTTAGAAAACCCCTTTCAGTGACATCTCTTATCTGGAACTGCCTCGGGTAAATGACGATTGAGGTCATTTCCTTGCTAACCCAAAAAGGTTGTCCTAGATTTTAGCACAGTAAATCTATATGGGAGAGGTTGGCTCTGCCCTTGCGTCCAAGTGCAAGTCAAACTGATGGACTTCAGAGAACCATGCAAGAACCAATCGTTTGCTACTACTAAATTTAGGAAAAAGAATTCTGGCTCCCTAGCTTATATGAATGATGATACATGACGCTGGTTGATGGACGTAAAGAATTGGGCATACCCATGCTTAGAAAACCCCTTCCATTGACATCTCTTATCTGGGACTGCCTCGGGTAAATGACGATTGAGGTCATTTCCTTACTTGAAACTCAAATTTGTTAAGACCAGTGAGACACGGATATTCGGTCTATCTATATATGGCATGTTGCTGACCTTAAAACTCGGGTAATTTAAGATTTTGCTGTGTTGTTGTCAAGGTTGTGAAAAGCGCTAGGCGCTAGTCGGACGGACATCTTATGCCTAGTGCCTAGCCCGCCTAGGCGGGTGCCTAGGTGGCTGCATAAATCTAGGCGGTTCAAAAAAATAAAAATAATCCAAACAAATCTACTAAAAATTGCAGAAAAAATCCATAAAATTCCAAAACATACATAGTCGGGCCTCAGGGGGACTAGGCGGGCATCGGGCGGGCACCCGGTGCCTAGCGCCTAGGCGGCCGCCTTTTAGAACATAGGTGGTTGTTTTGTCGTCGTAGGGTGCATCTGTATGCATTCTTCAAACATTTAGTATACATCTTAATGAGCAATTTATATGCCTACTTGTTTATCCATTCACAATTATATGAAATCCAAATTTGCAGTAGACAACAGTATCATTTAGTTCATGCAACATTATGATTGTTTGTTCCTTTAGTGTGTAGATATAAATAAATTTACGGTCATCGACATTGTATGGTTACTTTGTCCATGTAGTTTGAATGTGCTTTAGACATACTGATATATTTTAATATTGGTTGTTTCTTTAAATGCTTAAAAGGTTCAATATTATGAGAGACTCTCCCCCCTGGTTCCTGTGAGAGTTCCACTCGGGTCATTCTCCAACATAAAAACTGGCGATTGTATTGTAACTTTCTCGCGACCCAAGATATACAAGTTGAAGGTTAGCCTTAAGTTCTTTATCTTTTTTGAATGCTTAGCACATTTTTGCAACTTGAAGAAAAACATTTATTTGTATATGATTTCTCTCGTGCCCTTCAAGTCATAAATTAAGATACTATTGTTTAAATGATGTTGTTTCTGCCAACCCATTTATACTTTTTTATGTCGAGGGTGAGGATAATGCTATCAACAGGTCTGGCATAATGATTAGCTACTCCAGATCCTTTAACTTCTCTGCCGTAAACTGGTCAAAATCTATGAACTTGCCAATGAAACGTCAAAACTTAAACATTTTTTTTGTACTGTTGGAATAATGACACGTTGTTGTTGTTATTATTATTATTATTATTATTATTATTGTACTGCTCGAATAATATAAATATATATATCCCTCAACTGGGACCACTGTTTCTTGTGCACTGGGATGGACTTCGACAGGGTATCAGAACAACGTGGGTTCAAGTTTGAGTAGCTATAATATCATTGTTATAATGTCATTCAATAAGCTAGCTCTATGCTATTTAGATTTGTCATTCATGTTCTCTAAAGCATCAACATTTTTCTTGGAAATCGTAATTTTGCATTTGATTTATGAAGAACTAAGCAAAGTTATACAACAAGAAAATTTTCATTAGAGGTAGGAGTCTCACCTTTACTACCTCTTTATCGGTTTGACCCTCGTGGCATTCGATGCCCATTACTGCAACATGAGTTATGTAGCCAGTGCTCAATATCACTTTTATCTCATGCTTGAGATAGAGGCTCACGGAGTTTGGTGGTTCTAATTTAACTTTATTTTGCTAGGGTGCACCGTTGTTGTAGAAGCCAGACATTTTGTACATGCTTCAAGGTTCTAAACGGCAGTATGCGGGTGCGCGGCGGAGGGAGTCCGCCTACCTCCTAGTCACCACCTAGGCGGTCGATACATTTTGAACATTTTTTTTTTACTATTTTACCACTGTTTTTTGCATAATATGCATATTTTAAGGGTGTTCCATGCATAACTAAGTTGTAGAACGAAGACTTATAAAGTTTTAGTTTTGTAAAAGTGAATCATAGGCCCATAATGCTTACAAAATATTTTTGGCCAAAATATCTTATTAGGTATTGCTCCGCCTAGGCGCCCGCATACGCTGCCTTACCTCCGCGTATGTCGCCAACCTCCGTTGGTCGCCTACTCCACCGTCTACCGAAAAGCGGTGTGGAGAGAGACCGCCTACCGCCTAGACGGCCGCCATTTAGAACACTGTAGGAAAGTCACTACACCAGTTGACCTCTCACCTCACATTGTTCTATCCTCTTTGCTGGAGGACAACTTAGGCTTCTTATACTTGTCATTGTTCCCTTATTTTCTTATCTTCTGAATTCTCTTCTTTCTTGGTGGTTTGTGTCCCTTAACATTTGAACTATTCTTTTTAAACATAGGTAAACCTTCGTTTGTTTGTTGAGGATGACTCGCTAGGAGCCAAGAGCTTTCCCTTCTTGCCTTTATCTTCATACTTCTTTAAATATAACCCGTTCCATGAGGATCCTAACGAGATTCTCCAATTCTAGCTGTTGGCCCATTAAGTCAACTCGATTTTGATATTGACTAACTATGACTAGATACACGATGTTCAACAAGCATTCCAAGTCTGCGCTTCAACTGTGCTCAAATGGCAATATTGGTGTCGTCAAAATGCTTTCGCTTCATTCTTTATTATGTATTTTTCATGTTTATTTTTAGGATAAAGTTTACATTGAATATGCAGTGGCACTAGGAAGTATTTAAATCCAAAATTCAAACACCCAAGTCCTCCTAAACCCAATAAGTTCTGTCCGAACTCAAATTTTGAAGCCTAAAACCTATTTGAAAAACCCCAGAATTTTGTCCGAACTCTGTTTCTGAACCCCCAAAAGGTTATGTCCATTTTTGACTGAACTCAGACCAAATTCGGTCCCACCTGAACTTGGACCGAATTCGGTCCTCCTGAAATTGATTTGGTCTACAACGTTCAATAACGACTGTAGAACGTTCGAAAATTCGAATGTTGGAGAGACCTGAATTTGGTCAGAATAGTTTGAGCTCAAAAGCTATAAATAGCCTTGACTTTTCCTTTGATATTAACCATTCTTCACTTGTAAATTTTTATATACTCTGAGCTTTACAAACTTCCAATCCCTAACGACAACTCCCAAAGCCTTCTAAGTGCCGGTCGCGTTTCGATTAGAAGTCATGGAGTTGTAAAGCTTGGATTTCCAAGTTACTGTTTTTATTTTGTTATTTGAAGTCGGCGATGTAGGAACAATGGCACCTCTAGAGGGAGGTGAATAGAGTGCAGCGGAGAATATTTAACAATTAAAAAATTTAACTCTAAGCAGGTGAAGCAATATATATATGAAATGATTGCAAATAAGTCAGTAAAATCAGGGCAAGAAAGCAATACGCAGAGACAACAGATTTATACTGGTTTTCCTCTGTGAGGACTAGTCCAGTCTTGAGTCTCGACCCGATATTTGAATCCACTATTTTGAATAGAGTACCACGTGTTTTGCACCGAAGAACACGTCAACTTCACCACCGTCGTGTTTTTATCCGAAGTCCACGAACAAACTTCAACACCTTTCTGAAGAAAGCTTTTATACGCAAGCTTGTACAACTCGAAAACTCCTACTCGGAAACCACCGACACTTAGAAGATTTGAGTTGACTTGGAGATTTGAAGTTTAAAGCTTTGGGAATAGAATAGGAAGCTTAGAAATGAATAGAGAAGATGAGGATTGAATGAATGATTGGAAATGAAAATTTCTTCTCTATTTATAGGTTTTTGTAGGACAGAGTTCGGGCAGAACTCGGTACCCTAACGTTCAAAAATTTAAACGTTTGAGATCCAAGAGAATAGGTAAAGCTTCTGACTAGGAGTGATTTGGTCTAATCGAGTTCGGTCCGAGTTCAGGCAGAATTCTGGCCGAGTTCGGTTAGCCCAATTCCAGGGCCATTTTGGTTTTTGGATCTGGTTTGGTTTAGAATCAAAACTAGAATAGGTTTGGTTTGGTTCAAGATAGGTTTGGTTTAGGATAGAGTCAATGATAGACTTCTAATCGCCAGTGATCTCGATTCACAAATATTCTGGACTCGATAAATAGAAAAATACAGAATAAATATAAAATCTCAGAGACGATGCAATCTGCATTCTTCGTTTCTTTTCATATCGAGATCGAAGTTTAAGACACTTCTCGAAACTATAGCTAAATGTGCCAACAATCTCCCCCATTTTGATAATGTGACAAAACTTATGATTGATACTTAAAGAATGGTTCAGCTTGAAGTGGAAGTAGACTTGATGAGTACGGAAGGTACGGTAGTAGCTTTTTGTACGTCAAATAGTTGGTACAATGAAATGTTCAATGCTTCCCCGTAGTTTAGATCAAGTCTTATTACTCCCCCGTAATAAAACATTCTTGCTGAAACTATATCTGTAGAGTCTTAAACCAACATTCTTTCAAACCAAATTAGTAATACAGTGAATAAGCATCAAAAATCTTAAGTTATAGCCAAGATGAAATAAATCAATCTTATTAATCAAAATTATAAATCTTATCATCAATCTTATTCCTCCGTTTTGTTGTAATAGCAAAATGGTATAGCAATATTATGAAACCACAAAATATTAAAGATGGCATGCATGGAATAATGGAAATACTAGCATAAACTGAAAAGAGTTTTGCATACATCACACAGTAAAAGAAACTGAAAAAGTCATAACTGATAATGCTTGTAAGAAGCATTTATCACTAATACATGCATAAAGTCAAAACATAACAAAAAGTCACTGAACTATCACGAGGAAAAACATATCCTCAACTATCATCCTCATCATCAGCAGGAGCTGCAGCACCAGCAGTACTAGAAGGACCGGTCTCAGCAGATCGGCTGGGTTCATATCGAGCGACAGCAGGATCAAAGTAACGCTGCGCCTTACGGTCATCAATGCGATAGCCAAGCCTGGATGGATTACGAACCATAGGAATGGGGCCACTAGGGTTGTGAGCAAGGCTATAAGTAAGATAAATCATGAACCGTGTTCGAGATGGCCTGGAGCTGAAGGGTAGTACGGAAATCCATAGCTCGGAACTGATCCAGCATGAGAGTCTGAAGGGACTCAAGAGTAACACCGGCAGGAGGATGAGTAGCCTGGGAGTCTGTGGAAGTAGGAGCAACTGCAGGAGGTGGAACCTGTGCAAGCTGAGCTGGGCGACGATGCTCATGAAGATAGGCAGGAGCAGCATCCTCAGCACAATCCTCAAGGCTGACCTCAAAATACTGAAATATGATAGGAAGATACATCTCGTATAGAAGGCGTCGCGAGGAGTTCTTTTGACAACGATCCATAGCGGAGATGATAGTCTTTGGTAGACTAAAGGGAACATGGAAGCGAAGATGATAAATTGTTGAGAGTTCCATGTGCGAAATCTCGTCTGTGGCAGTGTTCTTAGGAAGGATAGTGGAGAACACCATGCGATGGAGATCATAGAAGTAGTTGTTCAGATGTCTAGGGCAAAGAGTGCCATAGGTCGAGGATTCGGTGCATAGAGCAAATAACGGAAGGAATCAAAAGTAGTTCCCTCGGGAAACTCAACAGATGTAATCTCTATAAGTTCTTCCCCGTCATTGGGTACGTGGAGAATGATCGCGAGATCATCGGCATCGAACTCAATGTCGACTCCACCAACTTTAGATTTTACCGTGCCCTTTGTGACCGAGAAATTACAATAAAACATACGAATGACATTGGTATAAACGAGAAAAGTAGATTGAACTAAATCTAGCAAATGATGATATGTGAATACGCTAGTATGATCAGGAAATGGTGTGAAGTTGATAGGAGCACCCGGACAGATTTTTCTCTTATGAAAATCCATGAACCAAGAGTCCGAAGCTTCTTGGGACACAAAAATAAATTCATCGTAGAAATTTCCATCGGGCCTCGAAGGAGTGTAAAATGAAAAGAAGGCCGCCTCATGAGGGGTTGAGGACGAACCTTCATCAACCTTCCTCTTCTTTTGAGAAGAAATAGGCTGTTTGGGAGCCATATGAAAAATAACACGAAAAGAAAAGAGAGATACCGAAATTGATGGTGAACAGTAGAAGAGAACCTCGAGAGAGCTCCGAATCCGAAGTTTGAAAGCTTGAAGAGCTTGGATAAAGGAGAACAAGGAGGTTAGGGTTAGGATTTTTCGGTAGGGTTTGGAGATGCTTGATGAAGAAGATGATGATGAAGAGGTTTTAAATAGAAGAGGGGTCGGTCGTCCAGCTTCTGTTCGAAATCTCCCCAGAGTTCGGCCGGAACTCTGACCGAGTTCGGTCACTAGGGTTTCAAGACAGTTGGAAACAGTGTGATAGTTTTTAATATAAATACGAAAAATAATTTAGAAATAATTGTGTTGAAGGAAATAATTTAATATTTATTAATTAATTCCCATAAATTGCTATAGCTACTTTGGGTTAGCTGTAGGGGCCGGATCCCAGCTAGCGGTAGTCCGAAGACTAGTGCATCGTGTCGCTTCAGGTTATTTACACCTGTGTAACAGAAGGGCCCTTTCGGCTTATAACCAAAATAAATTTAGCGAATTCATGTTTATTAAATAATAATATTATATTACCTCAACATCCAGAATTCCTAATTCTCTTCCTAGAAAGTTAAAACGATCTTCAGCCAAAGGCTTTGTGATGATGTCAGCTAGTTGATGTACAGTATCAACAAATTCTAAAACAATATTACCTTGCAAAACATGGTCTCTCAAAAAGTAATGTCTAATTTCTATATGTTTAGTGCGTGAATGATATATGGGATTCTTAGTGAGATTTATAGAGCTAGTATTATCACAGTAAATGGGAATATGATGAAAGAATAATTGAAAGTCTTCCAGAGTTTGTTTCATCTACAAAATTTGTGCACAACGTCCTGCAGCTATATACTCAGCTTCAGTAGTTGATAATGCAACTAAATTTTGTTTCTTAGAAAACCAGGAGACTAAGGACTTTCCTAGAAAATGACATGTACCCCTGGTACTTTTACGATCGACTTTGCATCCAGCAAAATTTGCGTCCGAGTAACCTATCAGGTCAAACGAATCAGATTTGGGATACCAAAGACCGGTTGTCAAGGTTCCTTTAAGGTATCGCAAGATACGCTTAACAGCACTTACATGTGATTCTTTAGGACAAGTCTGATATCTAGCACATAAACATACATCAAACATAATGTCTGGACGACTAGCAGTTAAGTATAGTAAACTACCATTCATATCTCTGTACTTACGTATGTCTGCTGGTGTACCGCTTTCATCTATATCAAGCTTTGTAGACGTTGCCATCGGAGTGCCAATAGGTTTGACATTTTCCATATCGAATTTCTTTAGCAAGTCTTTTGTATATTTGGCTTGATTAATGAATATCGCTTGTGAACTCTACTTAATTTGCAGTCTAAGGAAGAATGTTAATTCTCCCATCATGCTCATTTCGAATTCACTCTGCATACACTTAGCAAACTCGTTACGTAGCGTCTCATTAGTAGCTCCAAAGATTATATCATCTACATATATCTGCACTAATAAAATGTTTTTATCGAAAGATTTTATAAACAAAGTTGAATCAACCTTCCCTTTTGAAAAACCGTGTTCAAGTAGGAAAGAACTAAGGCGCTCATACCATGCACGAGGTGCTTGTTTGAGACCGTAGAGAGCTTTCCGAAGCTTGAATACGTGATCAGGAAATTTGAAATCTTCAAAGCCTGGAGGTTTTTTACAAAAATTTCTTTTATAAAACCATTTAAAAACGCACTTTTAACATCCATCTGAAAAAGTTTGAAACAATGAAAACTTGCAAAAGCACAAAGCATACGAATGGACTCTAATCTAGTAACTGGAGCATATGTCTCATCATAGTCAATGCCTTCTTCTTGATTATAGCCTTGAGCTAATGCTTTGTTGCGTGTGGCTGAACCATTCTCATCTAACTTATTTCGGAACACCCATTTAGTACCAATGATCGGATGATCAATAGGTCTGGGAACAAGTTCCCAAACTTGATTCCGTTTAAACTGGTTAAGTTCCTCTTGCATAGCAGAAATCCAAAATTCATCAGAAACGCTTCTAAAACATTTTTAGGTTCAATTTTGGAAATAAATGTAACATTTGCTATTACCAATTGTCTTGAGCTGGAACGAGTGCTTACGCCTTTTGACACATCACCGATTACCAGTTCTTCGGGATGGTCTGGTGTAAATCGCATACGTTTCAGCAAACTTTCCAAATAAGACGTAGAAGTATTTTCTGTTGTGGGAGTTTCTTCTTCATTATCACTGTCGTATTGTCTTTTGACATTTAGCTCATCGAACTTGACATTGATTGATTCTTCAACAATAAGTGATTTCTTGTTGAATACTCAGTATCCTTTGTTTTTTGTCGCATATCCCAAGAACATTCCTTCATCAACTTTTTTCATCAAATTTTCCCAAGTTGTCTTTTGTATTCAGAACGTAACATCTGCATCCAAAGACCTTGAAATAGTTGATATTAGGAGTTCTATTAAACCATAATTCATAAGGAGTCTTTTTAGAGATCGGTCTAATAAGAACTCTATTCAATACATGGCATGCTGTATAGACAACTTCTGCCCAAAAGTACTTAGGAAGATTGTACTGATTAAGCATAACTCTGACCATATCACCGAGAGTTCTGTTCTTCCTTTCTACAACTCCATTCCGCTGAGGAGTTCTGGGACAAGAGAATTCATGAGATAAACCATTTGAATTGCAGTAAGATTTGAATTTATGGTTATCGAATTCTCCTCCATGATCACTTCGAACACGAGTAATCATGAATCCTTTCTCGTTTTGCACCTTCTTATAGAAAGATACAAACTCAGAAAATGTCTCATTCTTATTTGCAAGAAAATAAACCCAAGTATATCGTGAATAGTCATCGACTATCATGTAAGCATAAAGCTTTCCGCCAAGACTGGCGATTCTACTTGGTCCAAACAAGTCCATATGAATTAATTGCAAGGGTCTAGAGATACTTACAGCGTTTATTGATTTGAAAGATGATCTAGATGCCTTATTCTTCTCACAATCAGCACAGATCATATCTTTTTGAAAGTTATTTCAGGTAAGCCTCTTACCAGTTTCTTGGTGGACAATCTTGCAATCGTGTCCATGTTTGCATGATCAAGACGCATATGCCAAATCCAGCTTTCGTCTTGTGTTGTAAAGAGACACTTCCCTGTATTGTTAGTCTTTTCTGACAAATATAAAACATATATGTTGTCCTCTCTTATTCCCTCAAATGAAATAATTCCAGAGGTTTTATTATAGACAAAACATTTATTCTTAACAAAATTTATTCCATAACCGTGATCAGCTAATTGACTGATACTCAACAAGTTATGTTTCAATTCTGTTACTAAGCAAACATTTTTAATAATAGGAGAGGGAGAGATACCTATGTCACCAATGCCAATGATATTACCTTTAAGATTGTTTCCAAAGGAGATATAGCCTTCTTTCTTTATCGATAGAGTTGTAAACAATTTGTCGTCACCTGTCATATGCCTGGAGCAACCACTATCGAGTATCCACTTGCTTTTAGTGGGAGGAGGAGAGTCCACCTACAACACAGGTTGAAGATGTAACCTTTGGTACCCACTTTCTTGAGGGTCCTGATGTGTTAGCTTTTGGAACACATATATACACATTCATATCTACTAGCTTTCTAATCTTACACTGTGTTGACACATGATCTTTTAATCTACAATAATGACATGTAGCAGAAGTGTTGGTGCTAGGTTTTGTTTGAAAATTATGCATATGAGTTTTTGAAACATTGTGTGCATTCTTGGTGTGTGGAAACATATACATATAAGCATGATTTCTGACATTACAAGTCGTGTTGTTAGTGTGGTGTTTGTGTTTAGCCTTCTGACTAGTGTTAATCTGAGCAGTTGGTCTAGCGACTTGTTTGCCCAGTTTAATCTCTAACTTTTTAGAGTTGTCATTGGCTTCATTTAATTGGTTCGTGAGTGCATCTATTCTTCGAATAGCAATGTTATACTTCTTCTTCTCTAGTTCATAGAGATCGTTAAGTTTTGCATTTTCTTGATTTGCTTTTTCAAGCTTTTCAATAGAGTCATGCAAACTTAGCTTTAAAGAAGTAATCTCATTTGTGTCAATAGGAGTATTCTTGATATCTTCTAAGATCCTAGATTACTTTGAAAATTCAGACTGTACAAATTTCAGCTCTTTCTTTGCACTTTTGTATATGTCTATCATTTTCTTCTGATCGGCCAATAGATCAGAGAAAGCCTCACATAATTCATCAAAAGAAAATTCTTCATAGAGGGTTATTTATTACCCTAGCATCTGTAGCCATGAAGCATAGGTTTGCTGAGCTCCGAGAGTTGTCTTCTTCTTCAGAGTCACTAGCCTCGCTTTCACACAAGATACTAGTGTTTGCATAGTTTTTGGTTGTTGACCTTCTCTTGCTTGTTTGATCATGTCTTGCTTGTTTGATCGTATCTGCTTCCTTTTCTTATAACAGGACAATCCTTCTTTATGTGACCTGTTCTTTTGCAGCTGAAACAGATCGGTTCTTCGTCATATTTGAAGTCCTTCTTGTTTGACTTCTCGCGTCTGAGGAATCTTCTGAAGTTCTTTGTTATCAGGGCCATTTGTTCGTTGTCCGAGTCGTCTGATTCACTCTCGTCGTCAGATATTGTTTTGTGGTTTTCCTTGAATGCTATTGTCTTCTCTTTTGGATGTTGATCTTCGAAATCCTGAAGGTCCAACTCATGTATCATGAGCTTTCCAGTCAGGGTTTCAAGACTCATTGTCGAGAGATCTTTTTCTTCTATAATGGCCGTTGCTTTTGGATTCCAGCTTTTTGGTAGTCCACGAAGAATCTTCCGAATCTTTTCATGATCGCTGTAATCTTTGCCAAGGGAAGCTAGAGGATTAACAATATCTAAAAATCTAGTAAACATAGCAGTAATAGTCTCATTAGGCTTCATTTTGAATGCCTCATATTCTTGTGTAAGTCGTGAGATTTTGGATTCCTTCACTTGTGAAGTACCTTCATGAGTAACCTCAAGAAGTTTCCAAACCTCGTTGGACGTGGCACATGTTGAGACTCTATTGAACTCAGTTTTATCAATAGCACAGAATAAAGCATTGATGGCTTTTGCATCAAGACTAGCTTATTTCTTTTTATTGTCAGTGTATCTATCAAATGGTTTGTCAACTAGAACACCATCTATCGTTATAGGTAGAGATTTCCTATACCATTGACGACAATCGACCATAAATCGAAATCAAGTGACTTGAGGAAAAAAGCACATCTATGTCTTCCAGTACGTGTAATTTGTGCCATCAAATAAAGATGGTCTATTGGTTGACTGATCTTCACCATTGCTTGGAAATAGGGATGCCATATCTCAAGGAGTGTTAATTCCGTCAAGAGAAACCCGCTCTGATACCAATTGTAGGAACAATGGCACCTCTAGAGGGGGTGAATAGAGTGCAGCGGAGAATATTTAACAATTAAAAAATTTAACTCTAAGCAGATGAAGCAATATATATATGAAATGATTGCAAATAAGTCAGTAAAATCAGGGCAAGAAAGGAATACGCAGAGACAGCAGATTTATACTGGTTTCCCTCTGTGAGGACTAGTCCAGTCTCGAGTCTCGACCCGATGTTTGAATCCACTATTTTGAATAGAGATTACACCACGTGTTTTGCACCGAAGAATACGGCAACTTCACCACTGTCGTGTTTTTATCCGAAGTCCACGAACAAACTTCAACACCTTTCTGAAGAAAGCTTTTATATTATGAGCTTGTACAACTCGAAAACTCCTACTCGAAAACCACCGACACTTAGAAGAATTGAGTTAACTTGGAGATTTGAAGTTTAAAGTTTTGGGAATAGACTAGGAAGCTTAGAAATGAATAGAGAAGATGAAAATTGAATAAATGATTAAAAATGAAAATTTCTTCTCTATTTATTGGTTTTTGTAGGACAGAGTTCGGACAGAAATCGGTACCCTAACGTTCAAAAATTTAAACGTTTGAGATCCAAGAGAATAGGTAAAGCTTCTGACCAGGAGTGATTTGGTCTAACCGAGTTCGGACAGAACTCTGGCCGAGTTCGGTTAGCCCAATTCCAGGACCATTTTGGTTTTTGGATCTGGTTTGGTTTAGGATCAAAACTAAAATAGGTTTGATTTGGTTCAAGATATGTTTGGTTTAGGATAGAGTCAAGGATAGACTTCTAATTGCCAGTGATCCCGATTCGCAAATATTCTGGACTCAATAAATAGAAAATACAGAATAAATATAAAATCTCAGAGACGATGCAATCTTGCATTCTTCGTTTCTTTTTATATCGAGATCGAAGTTTAATACACTTATCGAAATCGGTTTGACTATGGCTAAATGTGCCAACAGGCGAGCTCTTCGGATCAAAGCTCGTGGTTGTAAGTAGTCAGCGAGCATTTCAGATCAAAGCTCATGGTGTAAAATTGCTATTTTAATATAGTGGATTAAAGCCCGACAAGAGTTTCCGGGACTAGACTGCCTTCCACGAAAGATACCAGTATACATCGTTGTGTTTGCGCTCTGATCTCTATCTCCTTCATTTTATTTACTATTATTGTTTTCTATTTGTGTACTTAAGTTTTTTGGTGATTATCTCCATTACCCTCTTCACCACGGGTTGCCTACAATTGGTATCAGAGCAGGGGCTCTTATCTTTTGGATTAAAATCCTAAGAGTAGATCCATGGCAACCATACCTTTTGTTAGCACCAACTATGGTGAAGCACATTCCACAAATAGACCTCCTCTATTTGATAGGACATACTATACATATTGGAAAACACGTATGAGTATCTATCTAGGATTACTATATTTTGATTTATGGTCTTGCGTCATCAATGGCTACAAAAATCCAAGTATGACTACTATTATAACTGACACAATAGTTGATAAACCATATGCAAACTACATAGAGGATGAAAAGAAGAAAGCTAGCCTTGATGCTAAAGCTATGAATGCTCTTTATTGTGGTTTTGATAGAAATGAGTTTAATCGTATTTCTACTTGCACTACATCACACGAGATCTGGAAACTTCTTGAGATTACTCATGAAGGTACATCACAAGTGAAAGAATCCAAGATAACCATGTTAACACAAGAATATGTGGCCTTCAAAATGAAGCCCAATGAGACTATCACTCAAATGTTTACTAGATTTCTCAATATTATTAATCATCTTCAATCTCTTGGCAAGGAATATACAAATCATGAAAAAAAATTAAAAAGTGCTTATGGGACTCACAAAGAATTGGAACCCCAAGGCTACAACATTTATTGAAGGGAATGATCTCACCATCATGACACTCGAGACACTTATAGGCAAGTTGATGACTCACGAACTCGATCTCAAAGAGTTTGAAGAATTAACTCCTAAAGAGAAGGCTATCGCATTCAAGGCACATCACAAAAGAGTTTATGAAGATTAACCTGAAGACGATAGAACTGACGATGAACGTCTGCCCCTAATCTCCAGAAACTTCATGAGATTTCTTAAGTTTGAGAAATTAAATCACAAGAAGAAAGATCATGAAGAGGAACTCGTGTGCTACAACTACAAGAGAACATGGCATATAAAGGACTGCCCCTAACAAAAAGAGGAAATCACTTTGAACGAACCAACAAAGAAGGATCATTGTCCCGAAAAGTTACACAAGCATCTGATGCGAGAGTGAATCTAGCGACTCCAAAGAAGAAAGTCCTCGACATGTTACAAATGTTTGCCTAATGACATTAACCAATGAGGTGGACCAAACTCTTCCTGCTAGAAGCACGTGAATTTTCGATAACGGGTGCTTACGACATATGATAGGTGATGTTACTCTATTTGCAACATTATCGATGAAAAAAGAAGGATACGTTTCCTTCGGGAATAATCTCAGAGGCCACATTATTGTTAATGGTAATATTGGTAATATCATTTTCCGGTTATTAAGAATGTTTGTTTAGTAACAGAATTAAAGCATAGCCAGCTAAGCATTAGTCACTTAGCTGATAATGGTTATGATGTTAATTTTGTTAAAACAAATATTTTATTTGTGATAGTACTAGTGACAAAATAGTCTATGAAGGAATTAGAGAAGATAACATATATGTTTATGATCTGTCAGAAAGTACTTATCCTGTAGGAAGATGTCTTCTTGCCAAGAAAGATAAGAGCTGGCTATGGCATATGCGTCTAGGATACGCTAGCATGGACACTATTACAAAACTCTCAGCTAAGAAGCTGGTAAGAGGATTACCAGAAATTTCCTTCACGAAAGACATGGTATGTGCAGATTGTGAAAAGAATAAACAAACCAAGTCTTTATTTAAATCCATAAACGTTGTAAGTACTTCTAGACTTCTCCAGCTATTACATATAGATTTATTTGGAGCCAGCAGAGTCACTAGTATTGACGATAAATTTTATGCTTATGTTATTATTGATTATTTTTTCTTGTTTTACTTGGGTGATTTTTCTTGCGAACAAGAATGATGTATTTTCTGAATTTGTGACATTTTGTAAAAATGTACAAAATAAAAAAGGCTTAATAGTAACCCATATTAGGAATGATCATAAAGGCGAATTCGAAAATGCCAATTTTAAATGTTTTTGTGATGATAATGGATTTATTCATGATTTTTTTGTCCAAAAGTTCTTCAACAAACTGGTGTTGTGGAGCAAAAAATAGAATTCTAAGTGATATGGCTAGAGTGATGTTAATTTAGTATAATCTTCCGAAATATTTTGGACATAGGCTGTTAATACAGCATGCCATGTTTTGAATAGGGTTATTATTCGACCAATTTTGGTGAAAACCCCCTATGAACTTTGCTTTATTAGAGTACCTTCTATTGGTTATTTCAAAGTTTTAGGTTGTAAATGTTTTATTTTGAATACCAAAGATAACTTGGGTAAATTCGATGAAAAAACTGATGAAGGTATTTTTCTTGGTTATGCTTCTAAATGCAAGGGTTTTCGTGTTTTCAATAAACGCACCCTTATTGTTGAAGAATCTATTAATGTCATATTTGATGAGCTTAATTCTCAGTTATCAAGTGCTAGTGACGATGAAGATGTCAATATCATTCCTAATAAGGAATCAACTCCCGAAGAAGCAGTACTTAGTGCAATTGATACAACGTCTTCAGAAAGTTTTCCTAAGGAATAACGCTTCTCAACCCATCATCCCAAGGATTTGGTCATAGGTGATGTATCAAAGGGAGTAAGCACACGTTCTTCTAGCAAAAATATTGTCGCAAATGTTGTTTTTATCTCGCAAATCGAGCCTAAAAATGTTAAAGTTTTTATTTATGAATTTTTGATTTCTGCTATGCAAGAGAAATTAAACTAATTCGAAAGAAATCAAGTTTGGAAACTTATTCCTAGATCTAGTGATTATCTGATAATTGGTACCAAATGGGTATTCCGAAATAAAACTCAGTGAGGATGGAGAAGCCACACATAACAAAGCACGTCTTGTAACTCAAGGCGTCAACCAAGAAGAATGTATTGACTATGACGAGACATATGCTCTTGTTGCTAGGCTCGAGTCCATTCGTATGCTTTGTGCATTTGCTAGTTTTCATAATTTTACTTTTTCAAATGTATGTGAAAAGTGCTTTTCTGAAAGGGTTTATAAAAGAAGACGTTTATGTTGAACAACCCCCTAGTTTTGAAGATTTCAAATTTTATGATCATGTTTTCAAATTGCATAAGGCTCTATATAGAATTAAACAAGCTCCTCGTGCTTGGTAAAATCTGGCCATCCTATAAATTTCATTTTGTTCCCTCAATATCGTTCTATTTTTGTGAATCTTGGATGGGATGACGTAGTTCAACTTAGTCATCGTTTATATGAGAATGCTATCCTTCTCTTTTATTGTAATCCTACCTATGAGAACAACACAATCCATTCTCTTGTGACTGGCCACCAGTTTGAATTTGATGTTGAAACTTTAGGCCTCATCTTTGGTATCTCTGCTGAGGGAGAAGCCTTAGTTGAGAGCAAGCTTATTGATTATCCCGAAGAGATGACTGAAGAGTCTTTTCTAGATTCTATTTGTAATCCTCATCGTCCAGATCGTATTATGTCCTGAGATCTCAACCCCTACTTCTATGATATGCATAAAATAGTATACTCTACTATTCATCCAAAAGCTGGAGGGGTTGACGAAATCACCTATGAGGAAATTCATGCGTTTATCATCTGCACTATGGGATTCCCTTCAATCTTCCTTCCACTATTATGTGAAACATAGTGTAGGCCCTGAAAGCAACTTTATAGGAGGGGGAGGGGTGATTAGAGTTTTAACAATAATACTCTAATAAAAATCCAATCCAAATAATAATCACCAACACAAAATTCAGCAAGTAAAAATATAAGCAAGTGAAGAGATAGAAGTCACAAATGCTAACAGCACGATATATACTATTATCCCTCGTGGAGGACTAATCCAGTCCCGAGAACTCTTGCTCGGAGTTAATCCACTATTGAGTAATAATATACACCACGTGCTTTGATCCGAAGGGCACGTCGACTTCGTACAACCACAAGCTTTGATCCGAAGAGCTTGTCGATTTCAAACAACCATAAGTTTTGATCCGAAGAGCTTGCCGACTTCAAACACTTGAATGGAAACAAAATTAAAAACCATTTTTACAACTCTAGCAGACTTCTAACCGATATCGCACTTGGCACTAGAAGACTTGGAGTTGATCTTGAGAATAGGAAGATTTATAGCTCATAATGAATAAGGTTTGAAAGTGAGAGATGATTGAAATTGAATGAAATGTATGGCTATTTATAAGGTAGTAAGGGACCGAGTTCGGGAAGAGTTCTGTCTCTATACATTAAAAAATATGAACGTTGAAATCCTATTCTCCTGGAGGAACGAGGAATCAGGAATACTGGGTCACATGGACCGAGTTCGGTCTCTGTAAGACCAAAATGATTTTTGGCCAGTTGGGTCTAGTTTGAACTGGACTATGGTTTGGATTTGGTTTGAGCTTTCTAATGCCAATGCGATTCCAATGTACATGAGTTCTGGACAAATAAAGATAAAATACATAATAAATGTGAAAAACTAAGAACACTTTGATAACGCCAATCTTCCGATATTTGAGCAGACTTGAAAATGCATTTTTCCTTGACAACAGTTGTCCAAAGATAAATATATCATAAAATCTAAATACCGTTCGGAGGCTACGCTCCCGAACCCCGGGTGGTGCTGCCCCGTCCGCTGACCGAGAAGCGGAACTCCTGAGTGCGAGGCTCCGGAGATGTCGTAGGCGGTTTACAAAAATCTTGCGGTATAACACCGTCTTTGGCCCATCATGATTTCTTCGTTGCATATGTGCATGTTCGATCTTGATTTTTTGCAAATACATGTTAGACGAACAAAGCAACATACATGGTAGCAGGTGTGGAGAATTTAATGCACATTGGGACAATGTTAAGTTTAAGTATCAACATTATAGTGATTGCATGAATATTAGTGATATCATAATGTTAAACTTAATCGATTAGCCATATTAAAAAAATATGATATAATCATTGGGTTAACAATCTTTCCCTTTTTGATTATGGCATGTCGGTTAAGTTTAAAATGGAAACAATAGATGCATGTATCACTAATATATAAAAGACAGGTATATATCACCAAAAGCATATAAATTAAACTACAACATACTTAAACTTAATTCTCCCCTGACATGATAAAAAACAAGCTCCCCGTACTAAGAAGATAAAATAAAACTTAAATAAATAAATCAGAGTAGGAGAAGGGCATAGATTATCATGATCAAGATAAAATCAAGGTAGAAGAAAAGTGTAACGACAAGTTTAGAAAAAAAAAGCACAACTAAAGTAAAAAAAGCTTGTCAAAACACACGACAGTTTGGTAAAACTCATGTAGAAAGATGAAAATAATTCAGTAAGTGGTTTACCAACAAGAAATCCATAGAAGAAATCCAAAACACAATGTAATATGAAATATTACTCTAGTTTTGAAAGAAAACAAGGAATGAAAGGATTTCAATCAAAATCTATTCGCTTATCTAAGTTCATGCATTTGAACTCAATTACCTTATCATGCTATATGAATATTCTTTAGATAAACATGAAGCTAAAGGAGAAAAATACTTGAGAAAAAGAAACTAAGTCGACTTGAATGCTCTCCCTCAAAGTATTGTCAATATTGATATATGTCATTAATTTTGGGTAAGAGCACAACAAGGGAAGCCAAAACAATTTAACATGCAAGGAAAACAAATAAGAAATAAAAGCTCAATAGAAACATTAATAAAGAAAATCAAGTTAGTATCGGCAAGATGTACTATTAAACCAATATAATAGAGAGAGACAAGATAATAAAGACAATTGCACGTATTCTCATAAACCCACTATAAATCATGAACACAATCAACAAGATATTAAAGGAATATAGGCCCATGATGAACTAGGTATACGATAAATTAAGGGTATAAATGAATTGAAACAATTTATTTGCTTTCCCTTAAAATACGCGTAGTCAGTTCCAAACCGATCATAAAACAAAAACTATCATCTTTAGGCAAGTAGAAGGAATACCCAATTAATAAGCGCTTAAAGATGAATAGTGAAAATAAATCTCCAATTAAGCGCGTATATATATATATATATATATATATATATATATATATATATATATATATATATATCAAAAGATGACTGACATTAACCTATGGACGATCTCATAATAAATATGATAGATCAATGCATGTTATCTTTTGTGAAAGTATTATCATAAAAATGAAAAATAATATTATCCATCAAAACTAAAGTCCAAAGTCCAGAATCGGACAACAGTTGCAAATAGACCTTAACACATCTTTAGCCTTTAAAGTATTGATCAACTTGGGTTTAGCTGTAGGGGTCGGATCCCAGCTAGCGGTGGTCCGAAGATACTTAGATACCGTGTCACTTAATGATATTTACACCTTTTTGACAGAAGGACAATATTACCCAAGATAATCTCTACTTAAAAACTTAGATTTAAATGAATTTATGCAATATGAAAATAAGTTTATTATCTAGAATTGGAAAATCTCAAAGCATAAAGCTCAAACTATTGTAGCTAAAGACATAAGGTATAAGATGTATCAATTACATGTATCCATATGTGCTACAAAATTATTGGATAACAATAAATATAAGAGAGCAAATACCTGAAGAATGAGCAAAGAAAGATCATCAAGATCAAGAAAGCTAGATGCTAGAAATTGCTAAAAAAATTCTTCAAAAAGCTTTCATAGTGCACTATAACAAAATCATTGGGTAACAATAAATATAAGAGAGCAAATACCGAAATAATGAGCAAAGAAAGATAATCAAGATCAAAAAAGCTAGATGCTAGAAATTGCTAATTTTTTTTCTTCAAAAGCTTTCATAGTGCAATATATATATATATATATATATATATATATATATATATATATATTCAAAAGCTTTCGGAGGCCCGCCCAGGCAGGAGGGGGCCAGGAGGGAAGAAGGGGGGTCGGGCGGACCCCCCCCTCACGCGGTGGCAGTGGCCCCCCCAAGCGGGAGGGGGTCGGGAGGGAAGACGGGGGGGTCGGGCGGACCCCGCCACGCGGCAGTGGAGGGTCGGGCGGCGGAGGACAAGGCGGCGGCAGCGGCTGCTGCGTCGGCGGGTGCAGCGGCGGCGGCAGGCCGGGCAGCAGCGGCGGGCGGGGGACCGGCAGCCTGAGGGGTCGGGCGGACCCTCTCCAGGCGGTGGGGCAGTGAGGAGGAGGGGGGAGCTGACGACCAACATATCGGACATGTCAAACGCTCCGACGTTCAAATTCGGGTCCGGTTCTGGGACCCAGGGCGGACCCGGTTCTGTGGAATCTGAACTTCCCAGAACCCATAGTATTTCCCGGCGGATCCCAGATCCAACAATCAGCAGGCAATTGTCACGCCCCGCTCCCGTAGGAGCGATCGTCCTCGCTAAGGCGTGATGCCGCACGAGTCTAGATTGCGCTCGTGCAAGGCAGTTTCATAACGGCCGATTACATCGGCGGCGACGGGGTCGTCGCACAGAAGTCCCAAGCAGAAACATTGAATACATTGCAGCGGAATTTAAAGAAAAACACATGAACACAAGTCATTCAAAAGAAGCTCTTTTATTGATATTGAATGCAAGATTACATCTGTGGGCGCATGGCCAATTTACAAGTCTCTCGTGCTCACTTCTCTCATTTACAAGTCACTCTGCTCTCTCTCATCTCTCGATTTCATACTTGAGCCAGCGGAAGCTTCGGAAGGCGATGTCCATACATTATGTCCTGTATAAGTCTTCAGTTCACGCGGCCGCACGCTTCGACTCGCCAAGGAACTCCGTGCCTCGACGCATCCAAGCGAGCTCCGCACCACGAGCTTCTACCTGTGCCTGCACATGAAACACTGAGTGGGTGTCAGTACCACTGTACTGGTGGAGTGAGCTTCTCGCCCACCCATACATAACCGACACGTTTCATTTACTTTGTGCAGCTTAAACCCTTTCAATTGTCTTTCTAGTCTTGCCTTAGGATGCATTTCAAACCAGACGTCTCGGCCTATACTTAGCGATGCAACGACCATGTCGTGCAACGACGAGGTCGTGCTATAATGCCAACGTGTGTTTCGATCGAGGCAGTGCCTCATCGCTTAGATACTTGACCAAACTTGAACTCGGGACGGCAGGGTCGCGCCGTATTCTATTCGTAACTTAACATGTTCGGCACAGTGCTTCGCCGAGGGGCAACTTATGCGCACTCGGTCGTGCCAAGACTTTGGACTTAAACTCAAGCCTACTAAACCAATTCTCGAGCTAGCGATGTCAAGGGGGAACGACTCGTGCAGGTCGTACCTCTAGACTTTGCTTAGACTTTGTCCGTGCTTCAAGATTGAGGCCGCGTCTCGCAACTTATCAAGACTTACCACGCTGCCGCCTTGCGGCCTTTCTATCGACTCATGAACCAACTTAGACAAGGCTTATGGACCATAGTATCACTTTCATGAACATTCCGACTCTATCTATCGTGCCAAGCACGGTGCCTATGCTGCAGCCCAATCTTAGGCCCAGACATTGTGTTCCCGACTAGACAAGCATTCAAGCTCTAGACCCAAATCCAAAGGCATACATGCGGTGTGCCGCTATTGCCGACGCATCTACATGAGGTGGTCACTAGCAATTTCAAGCTATCTTGGACATGGCTCGTGGGATATCCACCTGTACCAACACGGGTAGCTAGCCCGGTGGGGTGGAACTCTCCCATGCGGTCATCCAGCATCCTACTTTGAGCCACACTCGCTTCCCCCGGGCCGAATGATTCCGGCGCCCCGGTAATCATTCGAGAAGACTACACCTTGTCGACAAGTTGTCCATGACCATGCAAGTCTAAACTCGATCTACCAGTCTTTCCTTAACATGAACATGCTTTTCCTTCTTTCTATCAAGACTTACGAGACTCCCAAGCCGGAGGACCGATCTCGTGTGCGGGACATATCAAGACTTAGCGAGACTCCCAAGCCGCGGGACCGATCTCGTGTGCGGGACATATCAAGACATGGCGAGACTCCCAAGTTGCGGGATCGATCTCGGCGACAACAAGTCGCGTGGACTTCCATTGTTCGTGGCAAGCTTTTCACTAAACCGACCGTAACTCGTGCCTTAGACAGGCCTGGTTCTATAGGCGACGCTAACATTCACGTCATATACTTTGCACGACGAGCCTTGTTCTCAAGGGACTACGTGACTTGACAACCGCAGATAGAGCGGGACAGTGCTAGAAATGGCTTTGATAGCCTAGCACAACACTTGTCTAACTTATTCGGGGAACGACTCGACGAGCAAAGGCTACGTCGAGCTATGCGTCTAGGGAACGTGCTAGGCACGGGGTCGACTTGAATAACCAACTGCTGGGTGCCTAGACTTAAGCCAACGAGCCGTGCAAGACGACTTAACTTGCGGGACGTGCGAAGGCTATGCCAAGCCTTGCGGGACAGGACCGTGCATGCTTTGTTAAGCATTCATGGGGGCGACGCCTATGACTTAGGCAAATTCGAGTGTCGGGACGAATCGACGGGACCCACGAGACATGCGAAGGCTATGCCAAGCCTTGCGCAACGGGACCGTGCCTGCTTTAGCAAGCATTTACGCAGGCGACGCCTAAGACTTAGGCTATTTCAAGTGTCGGGGCAATTTAGCAACTTAGGCCAACTTCCTTCTCCCAAGCCACGGGATCGAAGGATCGAGTGTCATTTTAAAGCACGCTGAGCCGACTTCTAAGTAGACCGTGGGACCATTTTCCATGTTCTAGGACATTCCGACCCGACGGGATTATTCCCTTAGCTATGTTAGTGCGTAGCTTTTGTATTAGCCTACTTGTGCAAGTTGAAAACATGCGCGTTATTAAGTGAAGGCTAAGATGAGGCAAGTTCACCGAAACTACCCCACCTGTGCGAGGAGTCGCCTCGGACGAGCGAGCCTTCGAGTAGCCGTTGCAAGGCTAAGTTCCAACGCCGTCGGCGTTTCGATTCCTCCGATTGACTTTGCGGGACGGGGCACTACAGCAATGCTGGGTCAATTGTTAAGGTTGGATCCGCATCCCCTCACTTTTGCATCCCCCAAGCATCCCCTCTTTCATATCCGTTGGATGTTGTTTATGTTATCTAATCTTAACCGTTGATTTTTCAATGATTAAGGTTAAATGACTTAAATAACATCCAACGGGTGTTATCATGGGGATGCTTGGGTAGGGCTGAGCATCGGTTCGGTTTGAACTGAACCATAATGTTCAAAACCGACATAAACCGTAAATGGAAAACCGCAAACCGAACTGTCTAACCTAAAATCCGATCAGAACCGAACCGAATTAGAACGGTTCGGTTCTCGGTTGGTTCGGTTCTTTGGGCCACTGGACTGGGCCGGATTTTAATGGGCCGGGCTGTATGGGTGAACACAAATTTAATGCAAAAAACAATTTAATGGGCCTTTTTTTAATGGAAGGCCAGGTTTTAATGGGCTTTTTAATGCACAATACAAATTTAACCCAGGACAGTTAAAGAATTCCTGAACAGTTCAAAATTTTAATCCACAAATAAAATTCCAGAACATATATATTCCAGAACAGTTCAAATATCAAATATACAAATTTAATGGGCTGCATCATATTCCAGAACAGTTAAAATATCAAATGAGAACAAAAGTTACTGATACAGAACATAAACAAATTTAATGGGCCGCGTCATATTCCAGAACAGTTCAAATACCAAATCAAAATACAACACAATGCCACAATATACAAATATTCCAGATTCTAGAATTAAGTTACAAACCCCCATATTACACTCTCCAGAATAGAACCGAACAAATATACAAATTACAAATTGACAATCAAGAAGAATTGTTCACGTCTGCCCTTCCAATCCAAATTCAAGACTCAACACTCAAGTCAAACCTGCATTATATACAATAACTAAAACAAAGGATTAGAATGGCTCTTAATGCATCATTAAAGATGCAATGTATCCCTCGCCAATGGCTGCAACAAGTGCCTCGCCAATGGTAAAGAGTGCCAAATCATCATCGGCAATTCTTATGGAAAAATTTAGTAATTTTTTTGAATATTAATAGTAAATATGAACAGAGTACCTCACCAATGGCAGGCTGCAACAATTACCCCGCCTCTACAAGCATCGACCGGCAGTATCCAGCATGTACATGTATCAGAACAAGCATGTATCAGTATCACTCTCCAGAATATGATGCAGAAAAGAGTATCAAAATGACTCAACAGTTCAAAGAAGTAAAGAACAGTATCAAAATCACTCCATAATATGATGACATTCCAGAATATTATGATAGTCAAGAACAGTATCAAAATGTGCCAAAATGACACATTTTTCTAGAGCAGTTTCATGCAAGCTACGCTTAAGTGTGGAAATCTCAGCAGAGTTATCAGAAAAAAGAAATATCTCTAACATCATCCAATAAGCAACTAAGCTTTTCATTCTATAGCTTGTATGATAGGTATCTTTTCTAGCTTGCTTATACTTATTTCTAAGCTTCTTGCAATGTTTAAATAAATCATGTAAAGCGTCAGATAATTCATCATAAGAAAACTCTTCAAATAAAGGATTATCTTGTACCTCATTGGTTAATGCCATTACTGATACATTTTTAGGATGTTGAGGACTTTCTTCTTCTTCGGAATTGCTTGCTTCACTTTCACACTATATACTTGTATATGCGAATTTGCGCAACGAAGATCCTGCTTTGTTTGGTCGTTCATATCAATTCTCCCTTTTTGCTTTAGGGCAATCTTTCTTCATGCGGCCTGGTCTTCTGTAGTTGTAACAAATTGGTTCTTCTTCAAGATTTTTCTTCTTTCGGTTTGATTTCTCAAACTTCAAGAACCTTTTGAAGTTAAGGGCCAGCTCCTCATCGTCTGAATCTTCGTTTGTTTCTTCATCCTCAGAAGCATCGTCAGAAGCTCTTTTATGACGCGCCTTCAATGCGATGCCCTTCTCTTTGGGAGTTGACTCTCTTTGAGGTCTAGCTCGTGAGTCATCAGCTTTCCCACGAGTATCTCAAGATTCATGGCGGTGATGTCGTTTCCATGATTGTAGTAGCCTTGGCGTTGGTAAGTCCCCGAAGTACCTTGCGTATCTTCTCATGATTGATGTATTCCTTACCAAGAGAAGAAAGAAGATTAACAATATCAAGAAAACGTGTGAACATATTGTGTGATAGTCTTATGAGACTTCATTTTGAATTTCTCATATTCTTGTGTTAGTCTACTAGCTTTGGATTCCTTCACTTGTGAAGTTCCTTCATGAGTTCCTTCAATAAGTTTCCAAGCATCGTGAGAAGTGGCAAGTAGAGACTATTAAATTCAATTCTATCTACTGCACAAAATAAAGCATTTATATCTTTGGTATCAATACTAGATTGTTTCTTTTCAAGCTCAGTATACCTTTCATATGGTTTATCAATAAGAGCACCATCAACAATAATCTTAACATGCTTTTTATGCCCTTTAATAACAATGCACCATAAATCAAAATCAAGAGATTTGAGGTAGAAACTCATTCTTGTCTTCCAGTTTGTGTAGTTGGTTCCGTCAAATAGAGGTGGTTTGTTTGTGCATTGACCTTCACCATTGTTGGCGTAGATAGATTTTGTAGTTGCCATGAATCTGTACAAGGATGTGAGTCATGTTCAAGAGTCCCGCTTTGATACCACTTGTAGGCCCTGAAAGCAACTCTAGAGGGGGGGAGGGGTAAATAGAGTTTTAATAATAATACTCCAATAAAAATCCAATCTAAATAGTAGTCACAAAATTCAGCAAGTAAAAATATAAGTAAGTGAAGAGATAGAAGTCACAAATGCTAACACCATGATATATACTGGTATCCCTCGTAGAGGACTAATCTTAGTCCCGAGAACTCTTGCTCGAAGTTAATCCACTATTGAGTAATAGCATACACTATGTGCTTTGATCCGAAAGATACGCCGACTTCCTACAACCACAAGCTTTGGTCCGAAGAGCTTGTCGACTTCAAACAACTAAAAGCTTTGATCTAAAGAGCTTGCCGATTTCAACACTTGACTGAAAGCTGAATTGAAAACCTAGCTTCTACAACTCTAGCAAACTTCTAACCGAGATGATGAGATCGCACTTGGCACTAGAAGGCTGGAAGTTGATCTTGGGAATATAAAGGTTTATAGCTCAGAATGAATAAGTTTTGAAAGCGGGAAGATGATTGAAATTGAGTAAAAATTATGGCTATTTATCGGGTAGTGGGGAGGGGGACCGTGTTCGGACAGACGTCGTTCCCGAAACGTTCAAAAATATGAACGTTGGAACCCTATTCTCCTAGAGGAACGAGGAATCATGAATACTGGGTCACATGGACCGAGTTCAGTCTGAATTCGGTCAGGGACCCAGTTCGGCCCGAGTTCGGTTTCTGTAAGACTAGAATGATTTTTGGCCATTTGGGTCTAGTTTGAACTGGACTATGGTTTGGATTTGGTTTGAGATTTCTAATACCAATGTAACTCGATATACATGAGTCATAACCAAATAAAGATAAAATACATAATAAATGTGAAAAACTAAGAGCATTTTAATGATGTCAATCTTCTGATATTTGAGAAGACTTGAAGATGCCTTTCCCTTGACAATAATTGTCTAAAGATAAGCAGACCATGAAATCTGAATACCTTTCGGAAGCTTCTCTCCCGAGTGCGAGGCTTCGGAGATGTTGTAAGCGGTTCAAAGAAATCTTGCAGTATAACACCGTTTTTGACCCATCATGATTTCTTTATTGCATATGTCCATATTCGATCTTCCTTTTCTGCAAATACATGTTAGAAGAACAAAGCAACATGCGTGGTAGTAGGTATAAAGAATTTAATGCAAATTAGGACAATGCTAAGTTTAAGTATCAACATTATAGTGATACATGAATATTAGTTATATCATAATGTTAAACTTAGTCGATTAGCCATATTCAAAAATATGATACAATCATTGGGCTAACACATGGCTGCTATTAGACGCTTAAAGAGGCATTCTCTTCTTTATGCCATGTTTATTCATGAGATACTCAAATTCTTTCATATTCCTTTGACTATTTGTTCGTTTAATAATGAACCTTCTTATCTGGACAAGGCCCGAGCTAGGACTGCTCCTGATCCTGCTGCCTCATCATTCTCTACTCCTGGCTCTCCAACCCATGATGAGGGACCATATGGTTTTTGTATGCCTCAACCTCTACCTTGGAGTTTATTTAAAAGTTTATGGAAGACGAATTTCATAACCTACGCCTTCATACTTCTGCTTGTTCAGCTGTTGTTGCCAATTCTGTTCATGATTTACACTACTACAACCATATGATGGCAACCAATCCTGCCGCAGCTATACCTTATATGCGAGATCTAGCTGTTGTTGGCCCGCATACCGGTGATCCCATTGGTCACAAGATTCTGCATCTTGATAATCCAAATGATGTGGATAGTGACGACAAGGAATAATTGTAGTGCCCCGTCCCTACATCGTGCCCCGTACTCCGTCCACGGGGTGCGCGAGAAAGGAACACTGTCGCTATCGATTCGGTCGGGACCGATAGGTCGGGATCGATCGAGTCGATCGAACGGAAACGGTTGAATTAAGATCCATTCCCCGTTATGGAATGGCTTCTTCGGAACCAAGTCCCATATTCAGCGGGTTGCGCCTCAAGGATTGACTCTGCGGCTGAGTCGGGAGAGACCTTCCGTTGCTCTGCTTTTCACGCCGCTTGCGTTGGTTTTGGCTTGTTTTCTGAATGCGTTTTCGTGAATGTTTTCGGTGGTTTCATGGCTTGCATTTCGAACAAGCATTTCCTATCGAACTTCTTGAATAATGCAGTGTTCTAATCGGTTGCTTGTGCGATTTCAGGTAATCGCGTAGGCGACGTCTAACGCGACCAACAAGTTCTCTCGCCTGAAGTAAACTCAAGGTGAGTGGCTGACCCTTCTCTTCTCGACCCCTTCTTAGGTACATCGATAGTGTTGTTGCGGATGAAAGAATGAATGCAAGGGCACGAACACGGTAAAATGATCAAGTTTTAAAGAGAATGTAGGCTAGACCTTAATAACTAAATATTGTCTTAACTCGGTCATTGGACAACTTGTCGACAAGGAGAGAGTTTCCTCGAGCGACAACCCGGGGCCACGGGACCGACTCGGCCTTGGAGGAAACACGGTATAGCTGTGCTGGATGATAGCACGGGTTAAGCGGAGACTTGCAGCGAGGCTCGCTACTTGCGCTGCAAGGGCCCCGGCTAACAAAGCTATAGTCCAGGATGGCTTGTGATATCAGTGACCAAACACACGTAATGTTGCACTTGGAATATAAATGATAACAATTGACAGGGAAGAACATGGTAAGTTTCATAAGGCGCAGCGCGGTCCGCCGTGGGTAAGTTCCAACGTAATTTACATTATGCTTGTCATTGCTCGCTTGAAATTTATTAGGATGGTTAGAAACATTCATGAACTAAGTCATATAAACTCTTCAACCAAATGAGAGCTTGGAACTTAATTTGCCACGTACCCGTACAAGTGTAATGTACTGATCCTCGCTCTCCACGCAGGTACCCCGAACCACGAAGGGCGTGCCACTTGAAACTTAAGGCGAAGTGAACCCTTTTGAAGCCTCGTCCGCGTGTGAAGGCTTGTGTTCTGAAATTCCTTTTGAAGACCCCGCACTCATTCCAAAAGAAGATGACGACTCGACTCGCCTCGATAGCAGGTGGAAAGTGTTATGTTTTGCTTGTAAAAAGGGATGTAATGTATGGAACGACTATCTCATCGGCGTTCGTTTTGTAAGTCGAAGTCATGTTGTAGCCCGCGCGGCAATGAATGTAATGAAGTCAATGTAAATGAAGTTTTATTATCAATGAAAAAGTCTACTTCTATTTCAATGTGTCAATCAATTTCTCTGCGTACTCTAACTTGATGTTGTGTTTCGGATGACCTTATGACTACGTCTTGTGCGATCGCAACTTAGGTTCGCACGGCATCACGTCCGGGGGACGACTATCGATTCTACGGAATCGGGGCGTGACAAAATGGTATCAGAGCACGACTTTACATCCTTTGGCCTCGCGTCTAGAGTTTCAAACCTTTGACCTCGCTTCGATGAGATAAGTTGTTCCATACAGTGAGTCTGTAATAATTTGTGACTGATGTGTTGCCTTCGTATCGCAGAAGTGACGGAACCCACGGTCGAGCGAGAGCAGAACGCTTCTAGCAGCTCTAGTAGTTCGCGTCGTTCGCGGGCCGGACCTTCTAACGATACCATCGAAAGGATGCTGCGCATGATGGAGGCGCAGCGGAACCAGTCTGAGAACCGACATCAACAGACAGGAACGACAGGCCCAGTTCGAAGCTCGCTTCGACGCACATGCGAAACTTCAATAAAAGCAGCTGGATACCCTGCAGCAGATCGTCCAAACAATGGCGGCCAACGAAAATTCTGCGACTGCGCCTACCGTTACTGCACCTACTGCCACCGTGCCGACGATCCAACCCATTGAAGTCGATACGGAGGAGCCCGAGCGTCAACCAGCGGCACCGAAAAAGTACAACTTTGAAGTGACAGAATTCAAGAAGGCGTGCCGCACTTCCTTCAGCGGTACCGAAGGCCCTTCCATGGCGATCGACTGGTTGGAAGAGCTGGAAGATCACTTCGAGCTTCTCGGCATTGAAGAATCAAAGCAAGTCGCCTGCGCACAACTTCAACTACGGTTGAACGCGCACGACTGGTGGGCCATACGCAAGCGAGCGATCCGACCGGACAACACTACCGCACCGATCTCTTGGGCCACGTTCCGCAAAGCTTTTGAAGTCCAGTACCTTCCGTCAGCCGTTTGTCAAGCGAAGGAGAATGAATTCATGTAGTTGAAGCAAGGGAGCCGGACAGTGGAACAGTATGCCGCAGAATTCAACAAGTTGTCTAAATTTGCTAGTGCATTTCTGCATACAGAGGAGTGCCGAGTGCGACGGTTCGAAATGGGTCTGCGACACTCTACCGGTGCGCATGTCGGGGTCCCGGAGTACAAGACCGTGGGCGAGGCTCTGAATCACGCTCTCCGCCTTGAGAACCTGCATCCTTCCAGTGCTGACGACGTTGTGCGCCACTCCAATCACAAACGTCCTAGCTATACAGGAGGCAACAACTACGCGTCAAAGCGTCCAAACTATGGCGGCAACAAGGGACGAACCCCACCATTTCCTTGTGCCAAATGTCAAAACTTCGGTCACCATGCCAACGACTGTCACGTTCTCGATGGAGGATGCTTCAACTGCGGAGCAAGGAACCACCAAGCACGAGATTGCCCCCGGAAATGGAATCATAACGCCCCGCTACAACAACACCGTCAAGAGAATCGAGGACAGGCGCCCCGACCCCCTCCGTCCACTCAACCCGCACCGCAACATGGCCAAGACCGTCGCCCCAACACTCAGGGCCGCGTCTACGCCATGACTCGAGACGAAGCGCTGGCATCAGATACAGTAGTGTTAGGTATACTAAAATTCAATAATGTGCCTGCTCGTGTGTTATTTGATTCAGGCGCTCCGCATAGTTTTATATCGGCGGACTTTGCCGCCGAGCACAAATTTCCTGTAATATCATTAGATCTCGACCTTAGCGTAAGTACACCTTCGGGCACACCAATACTCACAAACTTAGCCTGCGCCGGCGGGATTATCTGTATCGGCTATCAAAAGATCGGTCTTGACGTTATAGTTCTAGACATGAAGGACTTTGACATCATTCTAGGAATGGATTGGCTCGGGCCGTGCAACGCAACCATAGACTGCGCCGGAAAGACGGTCACCTTCCGCATACCAGGAGTGCCTGAATTCTGCTTTTCGTGTGGTGTGGCGTCGTCGACCTGCATGCTGATCTCGGCAATTTTCGCTCGGAGGATGCTGCATTCTGGGTGCGAAGGCTTTTTGGCGTCCGTCCGAGACATGCGACAGGATGGTGCAAATGCGGGTCAGACCGACATTGTGGCAGAATTCTCCGATGTGTTCCCGGACGAGCTACCCGGCATGCCCCCCGATCGAGAAGTCAAGTTCAGCATCGATATATTCCCCGTTACTCGACCGATTTCCTAGGCCCCGTACAGAATGGCCCCCGCCGAGCTGAAGGAACTCAAGGTCCAATTACAAGAGTTACTCGACAGAGGATTTATTCGGCCTAGTGTTTCACCGTGGGGAGCGCCCGTGTTGTTCGTGAAGAAGAAGGATGGGTCCATGCGTCTGTGCGTCGATTACCGAGAGCTGAAAAAGGCCACCATCCGGAACAAGTACCCATTGCCCCGCATAGACGACTTATTCGATCAACTGCAAGGCGCCTCGGTATTTTCGAAGATTGATCTCCGCTCGGGCTATCAACTCAAGATCAAGTCAGACGACGTGCAAAAGTCAGCCTTTCGCACTCGGTACGGCCACTACGAGTTCCTGGTGATGCCATTCGGCCTGACGAATGCCCCCGCCGCCTTCATGGATCTAATGAATCGGGTATTTCGACCCTTCCTTGATAAATTTGTGGTAGTCTTTATTGACGATATTCTCATCTACTCGAAGGACGGGGCGCAACATGCAGAACATCTACGGGCCGTGCTCCAGATACTTCGAGAGAATGAGTTGTATGCAAAGCAGAGTAAGTGCGAATTTTGGCTAAGCAGCGTATCCTTTCTTGGTCACATCATTTCGTCCGAAGGCATAGCAATCGATCCGAAGAAAGTGGAAGCTGTTGCTGATTGGAAGCGGTCTGCGTCTGCTAGTGAGATTCGAAGCTTTCTTGGTTTGGCGGGATACTATCAACGCTTCGTGAAAGACTTTACGAAGATTACATCGCCATTGACTCGCCTCACTCAAAAGGGAATCGTGTATGAGTGGTCGGATGACTGTGAAGCTTCCTTCCAGTTTCGGCACCTATACTCGCACTTTCGGATGGGCCAGAGGGTTTTCAGATATTCAGCGATGCTTCAGGCCAGGGCTTGGGATGTGTGCTCATGCAGCGAAACAAGGTGATATCCTTCGCCTCCAGACAATTGAAGCCGCACGAGAAGAACTATCCTACGCATGACTTGGAGTTAGCGCGATTGTGTTCGCGTTGAAATTGTGGCGTCACTATCTATACGGCGTGGCGTGCGCGATCTATATCGACCACAAGAGCCTCAAGTATCTCTTCACCCAAAAGGAATTGAACTTGCGACAGAGGCGCTGGCTTGAACTGATCAAGGACTATGACTTGACGATCGACTACACTCCGGGTAAGAAAAATGTTGTGGCGGACGCTCTGAGTCGAAAATATCTTGCCTCGCTATCCATCAACCGCAGACTACTGCAAGATCTAGAAGAAATGGGTGTCGACCTCCGGGTTCGATTCAGGGACGTACGGTTGGCGCAGCTGCAGTTAGAGTCGAGTTTGCTGGAAAAGATCATGACTGCTCAGAAGGATGATCCGTACCTGAAGAAAATGCGCGAGCGAATTTCAACAGGTAGTGCGACCGACTTTGCGGAAGATAAGACCGGCGTGCTGAGATTGAATGGCCGACTATGTGTTCCGGATGATTCAGAACTACGAAAGGAGATAATGTCGGAGGCACATCATGCGAAATATATCTTGCATCCGGACAGTACCAAGATGTATAAGGACCTCCGCACGACCTTCTGGTGGCACGGGATGAAGAGAGATGTGGCACTCTTCATGTCACAATGCATGGCCTGGCAGCAGGTGAAAGCTGAGCATCAGCGACCGGGCGGGGAGATGCAGAACCTTGCTATTCTAGAGTGGAAATGGGATCACGTCACTATGGACTTTATTGTTGGACTGCCGAAGACACCGCGGGGGAGCGACGCCATCTGGGTTATCGTCGATCGATTAACCAAGTCAGCGCACTTTATTGCCATCAAAGTTACTTGGAGCGTTGATCGCCTGGCGCAGATTTACCTTGACAAGATAGTACGGCTGCACGGAGTTCCAGTATCCATCGTCTCTGATCGGGATTCACGGTTCATGTCGCGATTCTGGAGTAGCCTTCAGTCGGCGCTGGGTACCAAGTTGCAGTTTAGCTCAGCTTACCATCCTTAGACCGACGGCCAAACGGAGCGCGTTAATCAGATTCTCGAAGACATGCTACGACTCTGCGCAATCGACTTCAAATCAAGCTGGGACGTCCACTTACCGCTGGCGGAATTTGCATACAACAATAGCTACCAGTCCAGCATCCAAATGGCGCCGTATGAACCTTTGTATGGCCGGAAGTGCAGATCGCCCATTTGCTGGGATGAAGTCGGGGAACGGCAGGTACTCGGCCCGGAGCTGGTGGAACAGCCTGTGGAAAAGGTCAAGCTAATTCGGAAAAGACTGAAGATTGCACAGGGTCGGCAAAAGAGCTACTCCGACACCCATCGAAGACCGCTTGAGTTCCAGGTGGGCGATCACATGTTCCTGAAGGTGTCGCCCATGCGAGGAGTTACTCGGTTCGACGCGAAGGGAAAGCTGAGTCCGAGATTCGTTGGGCCGTTCGAAATACTCGAGCGGGTCGCCCCAGTGGCCTATAAAATTGCCCTTACCACCGGCGCTTGAAGGTGTGCACAATGCTTTCCACGTCTCTAAATTACGGAAGTACGTGCACGACCCTAGCTACGTGGTTGACTTTGGCCAGCTGGAGCTGAAGTCTGACTTATCCTACGTTGAAGAGCCAGTTCAAATCTTAGAACGCAAGGATAAGCTGCTGCGAAATCGAGCGATCCCTCTTGTTCGCGTCCTCTGGAGAAACCATTCGGTCGAGGAGTCGACGTGGGAGCTTGAGTTAGAAATGAAGGAGAAGTTCCCTTCATTGTTCTCGTAGAGGTAGGTTCTATTCTTAAGTTTCGAGGACGAAACTTTTTCTTAGTTGGTTATGGTGTAGTGCCCCGTCCCTACATCGTGCCCCGTACTCCGTCCACAGGGTGCGCGAGAAAGGAACACTGTCGCTATCGATTCGGTCGGGACCGATAGGTCGGAATCGATCGAGTCGATCGAACGGAAACGGTTGAATTAAGATCCATTCCCCGTTATGGAATGGCTTCTTCGGAACCAAGTCCCATATTCAGCGGGTTGCGCCTCAAGAATTGACTCTGCGGCTGAGTCGGGAGAGACCTCCCGTTGCTCTGCTTTTCACGCCGCTTGCGTTGGTTTTGGCTTTGTTTTCTGAATGCGTTTTCGTGAATGTTTTCGGTGGTTTCATGGCTTGCATTTCGAACTCGCATTTCCTATTGAACTTCTTGAATAATGCAGTGTTTTAATCGGTTGCTTGTGCGATTTTAGGTAATCGCGTAGGCGACGTCTAGCGCGACCAACAAGTTCTCTCGCCTGAAGTAAACTCAAGGTGAGTGGATGACCCTTCTCTTCTCGACCCCTTCTTAGGTAAATCGATAGTGTTGTTGCGGATGAAAGAATGAATGCAAGGGCACGAACACGGTAAAATGATCAAGTTTCAAAGAGAATGTAGGCTAGACCTTAATAACTAAATATTGTCTTAACTCGGTAAATGGACAACTTGTCGACAAGGAGAGAGTTTCCTCGAGCGACAACCCGGGGCCACGGGACCGACTCGGCCTAGGAGGAAACACGGTATAGTTGTGCTGGATGATAGCACGGGTTAAGCGGGGACTTGCAGCGGGGCTCGCTACTTGCGCTGCAAGGGCCCCGGCTAACAAAGCTATAGTCCAGGATGGCTTGTGATGTCAGTGACCAAACACACGTAATGTTGCACTTGGAATATAAATGATAACAATTGACAGGGAAGAACATGATAAGTTTCATAAGGCGCGGCGCGGTCCGCCGTGGGTAAGTTCCAACTTAATTTACATTATGCTTGTCATTGCTCGCTTGAAATTCATTAGGATTGTTAGAAACATTCATGAACTAAGTCATATAAACTCTTCAACCAAATGAGAGCTTGAAACTTAATTTGCCACGCACCAGTACAAGTGTAATGTACTGATCCTCGCTCTCCACACAGGTACCCCGAACCACGAAGGGCGTGCCACTTGAAACTTAAGGCGAAGTGAACCCTTTTGAAGCCTCGTCCGCGTGTGAAGGCTTGTGTTCTGAAATTCCTTTTGAAGACTCCGCACTCAGTCCAAAAGAAGATGACGACTCGACTCGCCTCGATAGAAGGTGGAAAGTGTTATGTTTTGCTTGTAAAAAGGGATGTAATGTATGGAACGACTATCTCATCGGCGTTCGTTTTGTAAGTCGAAGTCATGTTGTAGCCCGCGCGGCAATGAATGTAATGAAGTCAATGTAAATGAAGTTTTATTATCAATGAAAAAGTCTACTTCTATTTCAATGTGTCAATCAATTTCTCTGCGTACTCTAACTTGATGTTGTGTTTCGGATGACCTTATGACTACGCCTTGTGCGATCGCAACTTAGGTTCGCACGGCATCACGCCCGGGGGACGACTATCGATTCTACGGAATCGGGGCGTGACAATAATTCCTTTGGCTTTTCTGGTGCTTAGTTTGTTAATGTAGTATGTATGCACTTTGAATTATGTATTATATATGGGCTAATGAATTATGTATTTCATTTCAGTATCTTGTTTCTCTCACTTGTGTTTTCATGCCTATGTGGTTACGGAAGAGCCATATCACATTATTTTGATGGAATGACAACAGGGGAGAAACGTACCGATACATGCTGGAGAAGTGCTATAGTACTGTAGCTCACATACTACAGGAGAGCAAAGATCAACAAGTATCAGTCATTATCCGCGTATACACCACATAGTTTGTCAATTATCAAAATGTGAGATATCCTATTAAGTCAACTCGATTTTGATATTGACTAACTATGACTCGATACACGATGTTCATCAAGCATTCCAAGTCTGCGCTTCAACTATGCTCAAATGGCAAGATTGGCGTTGTCAAAATGCTTTCGGTTCATTTTTTATTATGTATTTTTCATGTTTATTTTTAGGATAAAGTGTAGATTGAATACGCATTAGCACTAGGAAGTGTTTAAACCCAAAATCCTTCAAAAACCCAAATCCTAGTAAACCCAATGAGTTCTGCCCGAACTCAGTTTTTGAAGCCTAAAACCTACTGTTTGAAAAACCCAGAATTCGGTCCGAAACTCTGTTTCTGAACCCCCAAAAAGGGTATGTCCAATTTTGACCGAACTCGGACTGAATTCGGTCCCACCCGAACTCGGGCCGAATTCGGTCCCACCCAAACTCGGACCGAATTCGGTCCTGGTTGAATTGAGTTGGTCTATAACGTTCAATAACGGCCATAAAACATTTGAAAATTTGAACGTAGAAGAGACTAGAATTCAGTCAAAATAGTTTCAGCTCAAAAAGCTATAAATAGTCTTGAGTTTTCCTTTAATATTAACTACTCTTCACTTGCAAATTTTTATATATTCTAAGTTCTACAATCTTCCAATCTCCAAGAACAAATTCCAAAGACTTCTAAGTACCAGTCACATTTCGATTAGAAGTCATCGAGTTGTAAAGTTTGGATTTCCAAGTTAGTGTTTTCATTTCGTTGTTTGAAGTCGTCGAGCTCTTCGGATCGAAGCTTGTGGTTGTAAGAAGTTAGCGAGCACTTTGGAACAAAGCTCATGGTATAAAATTGCTATTTTACAATAGTAGATTAAAGTCAGATAAGAGTTTCCGGGACTGGACTGCCTTCTTCGAAGGATACTAATATACATCGTTGTGTTTGCATTCTGATCTCTATCACTATTGTTGTTTTCTGTTCGTATACTTAAGTTTTTTTTTGGTGATTATCTCCATTATCCTATTCAACCCCCTCTAGGGTTGCCTACACTAGCTTGTTAGGATTCCTAGCTGGGATAATGGTGTGTTTGATATCCTTTCTATCAACATTAACCAAATCTTCTCGTCTATTTTCATTAAATGATATTTTACCAAGGGTTTCAAGGAATAGATTGTACTAGCAAAGTTAGTGGTTATAACATATAATTTTAAAGATAAGTAGCCTATTAATCAACCCAATAGTCACCTCCTTAATCCATTTTATCGGGTGCCCAAGCAACCGAAAATCGTAGTAGCCGCGTAATTGCGATTAATCGGTCGAGTAATCTGATTCATCAGTATCTTGGCGTGGACCAAGCACATAACGAAAACATCTTAATATAACTTTGAGCAAAGGGCATACATATCGCTAGTACTTTCATCATCATATATTAAGATCTTTTATTCATGCATTAAGTTGCTAGCAGAGAATTGTTTTACTTGAAAATTTCCTGTGTGTGTGGCTTAAAGTTGTTCCGGAAAAAGCACTGACACTTCAAATTTTATGTTGTGTCATGTCAAACACATGTATCATACTCGCTATAAACACTTCCAAATACACTAGGACACCAAAATGGGTATGCGAATCCGTGTTATTGTGTCTGTAACGTGTCGTGTTGAATATGTGTCCGTGCAACATAGGTTGTTCCATATATCACAAAAAAACATGTGGAGATCTAATCAAATGTGTTTATGTTTGTGGCACAAACAACATTGTTTATTTCCTTGGTATATACTATAAGTTTATACCTAGCTTCTTCTCACAATATTAACCCACATCCTTGATTATCTTGTCTAGTATCCGTTTTGAAGGGATGCGTGTTAGGACTTGATGGTCGTGGTCGTTATGCTGAAACCACGATTTTAATAAGCTCTAGGTGCTCCTATGCGAGTTGCCTCTCCTCATCGCTTGGGAGCGCCTACGTGTGCCTAGCCTCCCCTGGAGAAGGAAAGCGTCACATGGACACCTTCTCAAATTCACTTTTCATAACACCTTTTGTCACTTTTGTAGCTCATGTTAGGTTATCCAAATATGTCTTATATTTCTAAAAACTCATCAAACTTGATATTTAGACAATAAACTAAAGAAAAGACTCAAAAACAATACCAAGTTACAAATAGAAAACAACAAAGTAACTTAACATGATCACAAAATATTATGAAATACAAGATTATGTTTAAAGATAATAACATCAAACATGAGTTATTGTGACAGAAGACAAATTGTTCAAATGGAAACAAAAAACAAGCATAAGATAATCAACTAGTCAATTTTCTACATTCCTATACTTAACGAATCCTTCTCTTCCTACTCAATCATCCATCATTTATCTTCATCATCTAATTCTAAGATATCATCCTGAAAATTATCATTAAATCATCATTGAAAAAATGAAATATCTGTTCGTCATCATTGATTGATAGATTTTGTTCATCATTTTTCTCTTCCGTCTCATCATCCTCCATCTATTCTTCCTAAACAAGTCCATAAAACTTCTAAAAATATCCAACACATCTAAGCGTGCGCCTAGGCTTGCCAAATTACTCATTCGCCTAATCTCATCTTTGGCATTCTAGGCGTCACATAGGGACGATACCTCGTCTGCCTTTGGATTAGGCTGGTGAAACATCGTCTCTCGTCTTTTGGGCGTGTAGGCACACCTGGACGACGCCTTTAACAACACTGGCTAAAACTAATAGGTTTCAAACAAATGGGTATCATTTTAGTGTTAGTTATTGCCCTTCCCCTTACCATATCCCAATTGCTTATGATTTGGGATAGTGGCTTTCTTGTGTTGTATTACTCTCCATGAAGAATGGAGGTCTATTTGTGGATTGGCCTCTAAATGCAAATCGTCCATTGTGCCATAGATCAACTTTCGTTGTTGCACCCATAAGAAATATGAAGTACAAGGTTATCATAAGAAACTAAAATATGAGGTACTTTATTTTAAGAAAGCTTCGAGAACTACAGGTCGGACTGGAGGAGGCCGGGGGGCTGCTGTGGCGGAAGCTAGTCTAGGCTAGGGTATGAGGAAGCTATGATGGTGGGGATTTTGAGAAGGCATAGGAGATAAGTTGAAAAGTAACATTGTTCCGATACCATGTTGATAAGTTGGCTCAACATAAAGAAGTTAGTTTATTTTAGGAAAAAGTGGCTACATATATAGGAGAAAGTATGTGTCCCTTCCTAGAAGTACCCCGAGACGTGATTGTACTAAGGCTAATAAAGATAGAAGCTAAATATATCCGAAGTGTACTTTCTCTTACACCTCCCTTGAAACTTTCTAAGGTGGGACTAAACTAAGGCTAATAAAGACAGCTAAAATAAATACAATTGATCCTTTCCTTTACAGTAATAATGGAAGCAGAATTCCTATATTTTGTGTCTTTTTGTCATACTGCAATCAAGTGAATAAAATTTCAATTCCTCCCAATTTAAGTTGAATGCCATCTAATTTATGTTTGTTGACTACCTCTTTTTGCTTTTCTGTCTTCATCTTTTTTATTCAGAGAAAAATTGAAAAGGATGGGAAACATCTTTGTTCTGTAGTCTATGGCTCATTACCACCGCAAACCCGAACAAAGCAGGTGCCTTGTTATTTATGTTTATTGGAGATATTCCATATATGATGAGGTTCATTGCCAATATAGTATAGTATTTATCAATACATCAGCTACTTAATCTCTTCAGTATATTTATCATATAACTAGTTACACTTATTGTTCTCTCCTTAGAATCATGAATAAGAGTCTACAACAGAGTTCTTTTGCATCAACCATTTACTGAAGCTCTCTATACTAAGCTTTACCACTGGAACAAGCATATAGTGTTTGCTTCTTTCCTTGCCATGTAACTAGATTCATCCGCATATGATCAGTACTCATATGGTGGATCCTATATAAGTTGCCACATGCTATAAATTAATGATCTGGCTGATAATTTACATCCTGGCAAAACAACTGATATGTTATGCTTCAATGGTTGCATTTGTCTTACTGGTGGTCTCTAACATTTCATATAAAAATAAATGAGCATTTGAGGTTAATCTTGTTTAACTGTAAAGTTCTTCAAGGTTGGTAACTCTACCTCCATGGTACTCTTAGTTAGTGCTCACTGCCTTGGCAAGGATAATACTGACACAGAATAAACTTTTTTCCACTGCATGGAGAACACATAAAAATTAGTGTGAAGAAGGAATTGCTAATTTAATTAGACTTCAGTTCAGCCATGGATCATCTTCTAGCCTGTCAAACCATATAATTTACTACTATTTGCTTGGTATAAGTCTATAATCTTTTTGTTAGGCATCACTTAGATTAAGTTCTGTTTTCAGCTTTGTTGGTAACTGAACATGACAACTCAGTATTTTACAACGACTAGTGTCCTACTTTTTATCTTTGTCCTTAAAATTGTAGCTTACCATAGAAGCCAAATGCTGGACCATTGCTACTTGCTTAATTGGTCTCATGACTGATGGAACAACTTTAGACACATAAAACTTTTTCTTCATAGATGATTTTGTTTTGCGAAAGATGATTCGTTGTCACTTAGTAATAGTTCTATGACACATTTCTCTAAATTTCTATGATACTTTAGCTAGCAACCGTTTGATTTTATGCTCGCAGGCTTTAATGTTCAATGATGAAAGCAGCGAGTTTGATGTTCTTGTTGCTAGTGATGCTATTGGAATGGGCCTCAATCTGAATATTTCTAGGATTATCTTTTCAACATTGAAAAAATTTGATGGTATTTGCATGCGGGACCTTACAGTGCCTGAAATTAAGCAGATTGCAGGTATTAAGCTTTTCATGAAAGTGCCATTCAATTTGCATTTTTCAGTGTCATTCTGTCACTTTTTCTCATTGAATTAACCTGTTGCAGTTCCTTGTAAATTACCTTCTTTTTTGTGTTTGGGCAGTTCTATTGTTAATCTGTATGTGGACCAGTACTTAATATACTAGGTTTCTTATTTGTAATTTTGAAGTACAAGAAACTACGTATTTTGTGCAAGAAATAGTTGCAAGTTTCCTATCCTCAACTTTTTTAATTGAAACATGCCCGACGACTTACACTTAGGAGAGATTAAGAGTACAAAATCGGAAGGAGACACCTGAAAATACTTCTCGAAGGGGAAAAGAAAGAACACCCAGGAAGGGGGTGAAGGAAACTTCCCGTAGGGTAAAGGAAGGCCCCATGTGGTGCAACATTATTATTAGTTCTCCTGCTATGCATATAAGGCACCAGCCTCCACTAGCTACAGCTGCTACACAGTGCAAGTGCTATTGTATTATATGTTCCAATTAATGTTTACCTTCATACTTTTGGTTGAGGGTCTGCTAATCTTCTATCACGGGAGATTTTAATCATGACCAATATTGATGGTGGGCCCGTGTCTCAGTGAGACATGGGTCCCATTTTTTCAATTCAATTTAACTAATTTGTGACATTGAGTTATTGCCTTATTGGATTTATATTTGGGTGCATTTGTTTGGTTGCATTATGGTCTCTGCACCTGAAATGGGTTCGTGGTCTCTCTCTGCCTCTGGCACAAATCTGGGTCATCATCGGTTCTGACATGACCCTGTTGTAACAGATGTTAGAACACAAGTTATCTCAGTCTTATCTCATTTTAGCCGGTTACAATATAGGTGTCATCAATCCAGGCGTATAGGATAATGTCTCCTGTATCGGTAACGGAACCAGTTTCGACCCCTCTTATGAATATCAATATCGGTGGTTTCTGCAGTTTTAGGTTAAAGTTTTGGAGTTCTTGGTTTTAGGAAGTCAAAATAATAATAAGAGAATCGTTGTATCTCTCAAGTTTTAAATGAATGTTCAACATCTTTGAACTATTTGTCTGCAATAGATACTGTTGTTTATTACTTGCTTTTAGACAAAGTACCCCTACAATATATAGTTTTGATTTGAATAATTTTACAGTGGTGACCATTGTGAAGTTATAGTATACAAGTTTGAACAAATGTTAATGGTTATGTTCATAGTTTACAGTATCGGCCGATACCGATACGGTTTGGCATGTCCCGGTCCGACACCGACCGTTACCCGATATTGACCGATACCGACATTGGTGGTCTCTTTTCGGTCAATTCGGCAAAGAAAATTGAAAGAAAAAGACAAATCGGCAAGGGTTTAAAGCTAGACCTGTAAATGGACCGGATTTTGATCCTGATCCGCTCCAGATCCATGGCTTTTAAACGGATTTGGATTGAAAATTTGATCCGTTAATCCATTAATGATCCAAATCCATTAATCCATTTATTAGTTGGATTGGATATGGATTTAGGTTGATCCAATCCATTAATGATCCAAATCCATTAATTAAATATTAATTATATTAAATATATTATTAAATATATTATAATTTTAAAATTTAAACAGATGTATTAGGAATTTAGGATACCTAAACGTTTTTTTCTAGGTACAGTGATACATATATTTGGTTTCCTTTTGTACTCGTAAATCTTATCCAAAAACATCAATTAAGTATGGTTGGAGACTTAGTATTTTAGTTATATTTGATTATCGGTTTAAGAAATATTTTGGTCATCATGTAATTCAAATTTTGATGAAATCGTCATTTTGATAGATTTCTTTTGAGATTATTTGTTATAAACGGATCAAGGTAACGGATCGGATATCCATTAATCCATCGGATATGGATTTGGATTGTGTCATCAATGATCCAGCGGATAGTGGATTGGATTTGGATCGAAATTTTCTAAATTTAAACGGATCCGGATTTAGGTCGATCCGCTCCAAATCCGGTCCATTTACAGGTCTATTTAAAGCATAATAAGGTTGTAAAAGCATGTAAAAGAAGAAAAATTATCTATTGCAAGTAAACCAAACGGTAAGGGTGACTACTACATTTAATTTCAAACTACTAAAAAAATAACACTAAAAATACTTAAAATTATGCCTAAATGTATAAAATATATTTTTTTAATGTTAATAATTTACTAATAATTATTTGTTTTCCGATACCAAAAAATCCGATACTCCGATCCGAAACCGTCGATACTACCGATATCGCTGTTACCGATACTCATAGGAATGGTCCGATACCGATACTTGTGCCGATAAGGAATTGTATCAACACACTGTAGCATGGTGATCTCCAGAACAATTGACTCATTGTGTCGACATTGCTTTTCTGTCATACTTCTCTTTTAATTTGGTGTGAGTATTGGATCGTTCGATACCACGAATCCATCTTTTATGTTTCTGTATTATGTCTTGTTGTACCACATAAATTCTTCATCAAATCATCTGTTAGCCTCATCCTATCACACTGAGGTTTCAATCATTGTAGAACCCTGTGAGCTGTATGAGGAAGCCTGAGAAGCAAATTATGTCGATATTATTAGGCATACTTTGTAGTTTGCATTAAAAGAAGTTAAATCAGCCATTAGTTCTTATAATTTTCAGGACGAAAGGTCTTGGTTTCCATATCTTTATAGGTACTTCAATGTCCCAAGAAGGTAAGTTCTATCATATGGGTCCTTTTGGGATTTAGTTTTGAGAACGGAGTTTCAATAAACAAAGTTATGCAAAACTGAGATTTGATAAACGAACAGAGATGAACAAATTTGAGCGTTTGGGATTTAGTTTTTTAAATGGAAAAATGTTTGGGTATGTAAAAGAGAAACAAAGTTTTATATGTGAAAATTACTAACAAGGCTATGCATACAACATAATTATTTACTTGATCCTTTTTTTTCTTCTATTCTTCATCTTTCACACATGAAAGAAGAAAGCTGGAATTTTTTTTTTTTAAATTTCCCCCACTCGAACTTGATATTTTATCTCAAAAGTTTGTAATTCATAATATAATTCAGCAATAATATACCAAATTTAAATATTTTGCAACCAATCAATTTTCAAATTTAACTCTCACCAAATCTAATATACATAGTTTAAAGTACCGGTCGATACCGATCTGATACGGCCGATACCATTACGGTTTGGCATGCCCCGATCCGATACCGACCGATACCCGATACTGACTAATACCGACATTGGGGGGTCTCTTTTCCGATCAATTTGACAAAAAAATTGAAGGAAAAAAGACAAATCAACAAGGGTTTGAAGCATAATAAGGTTGTAAAAGCATATAAAAGAAGAAAATTGATCTATTGCATGTAAACCAATAAGTAAGGGTGGCTACTATTTTATTTAATTTCAAAACTACTAAAAAATAACACTGTAAATACTTAAAATTATGCCTTTTAAATATTAAAAATTATTTGTTTTCCGATACAAAAAAAATCCGATACTCCGATCCGAAACCGCCGATACTACCGATTCGCCGATACCGATACTCATAGGAATGGTCCGGTACCAACTCCAATACCGATACTGGGAACCTTGCTAATATATATATATTTGAAGTTCAATTGATTTTAAATTTAATCTTAGTCTAAGAAAATTTAGTATTGCAAAGTTAGTTGCTATCTAGGTAAATATAATATAATCCATTAAATTTGATATAATCAAATCTAATCTATCTATTAGATTATATGTGAGATTTTATCTTTAAAACAGCACAAGCAATAGAGAACGAGACGTAAGGAAGACAGAAGGTGAAATTAAAGAAAGACTAGGGGCAATCTTGTCCAATTTTATTAGTTTCAGTTTTGTGAAGGGAGATTTTTGTTCTGTTTTCAAAATGAGAAAAATCTTGGTTTAGTTTGACCCAAACTATATCCCAAACAGTGTACATACGACCTAAAACTGAGTTTGGCCTCAAAACTCGGTTTTGGGGCATGTAAACGGAGTCCCAAACGGGGCATATATGTCCTAACTATAAGCTTACTTAGGATTGTTGGCATATGGCGTGCAATGCTATACATGGAGATGTTCTTGAATGTAGGTTCTCATTGTTAGAGAACAGCCACTGTTGAGTTAAATGGTAACAACATCCACTAGGGACTAAAAAAGATTTAAGATGACAGAATCCTTAGAGGTTGGAGAAGTTATGGATCGGCAAGTGGATATATTGGCACTCTCAAGAAAGGTTATGGTTGGAGATTCTATCCCAGCTACAATCACTTCTCTACCATTGAGTCTTCAACATTCGACTTGATAGATAGTAATGTTATCCTTTTGTAGCACGTTATGGTACCTAGTAATCCTTTGAAGAGAAGGATAGACATGGACACGACATGTTTTGTTAGTTCCATGTTTTCATACCACATTTAGTCTTTAATTGACTTTAGACACCATGGGGTGGTTCAACGGTTGGGACTGGTGAGGGTTATTGAGGAGTCATAGGTTCGAGCCCATGCCTCAGCACAAAAGAAGAAAAAAAACTCTTTAATTGATTTTAGTAGAATTTTACTTCTTGGCCTTAGTCACATCATTACTTAATCTTAATTGGTACAGATTTCCTTGAAAGTTTCCAAGTACGTTGGACATCTTGGCCATATAATCATTATTCTTTGTTATAGGCAGGGCTGGAAGATATGGTTCAAAATATCCTGTTGGAGAAGTGACTTGTTTAGATCATGAAGACCTGCCTCTGCTTCATTCATCTCTAGAGTCTTCTTCTCCTGTTTTGGAGGTGACGACTATACTTGTTTCATTATGTTCCTAAATGAGGCCACTCCTTTAAAGATTTCTACTGTTTCTACTGCTAGATTTATTTGTAATTGTATCCGTATGCAAATGTGTTCGTGTGTATTTGTTCGACTGTTAGCTTTAAATTCCTTAAGAGGGTCTATATTGAAACAAAATTTATAAATGAACTCGTCTAAGTAGTAACCTTTATACTATTTCTGCCTCAAATTTATGTTGATCATGATAGGTATATTCTAATTAATAAAGTCAAAATTACTCCAAAAAGGAGAGTATATACTGGTACTTTGTTCTGCCGTCTTTTGAAAGCATGTTCTATTAAATAGAAATGTTCACATTTACTGCTATCTCTATGAAGTCTGATGGGAATGTGCTTATCTCGTTTTTAGAAGGAGGCTAAAAATTGCATACACGAGTTCTACAAGTCACATTGTAAAACATAAAGATTATGTCACAAACCTGTCAAATTGGATAAAATTCCACGTAGCAATCTAGAGATACATCCAAAAGTGCCTCTCTTTAGGAGGTTTCGATTCAGTCCTTGCAGCAAGCTAGAGACCTGTCGGCAACTCACATTCTAAAACATAGCGGTCTTCATTAAACTACTGAAACAACAAAACCTTCTTTGCAAATTTTTTGGGTCGTCTATTTGAGTCTCTCTTCCATTCTTCTCGAGGGAAATCATCTATCTAACATTTGCAAATAGCATATCTCAATCCAATTTATTTTAAGCCTAGCCCTACTCTAACAGCTCTAACTAATATCTGATCACGCCTGGTTTGTGCCTTACTGGCCTTTGTTGCCCATGTCCAGGCAATTTCTTGCATCTCATCTTCAAAATGGCATCATCTCCAACTTCCCTAAATACAATCTTTTTTTTTTTGATCTGGCATTTAGCATATCCATCTTAGAGCTGTCACTTCAGCTGCTCCCATTTTTTAGACATGTTTCTTCATTTCCATTTTTTTTTAATCACGCAAAGTTAGCTGGTCTCGCAGAAATTTTGAAACTTTTCCTTTCCACTTCGATGATATTGCTTCTTATCTCGCTTACTCGTATGGATACATTGTGAGGATACTTTTGTGTGGAAAGGATACAATAAAGCTGGTGGAGATTTCAAAAAATTTCAGGGAGGCTACATCTGTAATACTTTCAGATTAGTTGCAAAAGAATCCTGCTTCTATGGGTGCACATTTTATGGTGGCAGAAAGAACAGGATTTAAGGTGGAAAGGTCCAAGTCATGGATGAACGACAATTCATGCCATAACTGAAAAGAATGTTGTCAAATCAGAAGAAAATGCTCTCAGTGTGTAGAAATGAAAGGTACAAATTGGTGATGGCAGAAAGTATTAACAACAATTTGGAGAACTTGCTCACGGTTGTCCAAGACGGTCAAACTTCTACATGTTGGATTCTATATCTTGGTCGTTTACACATTCTGATGTTTCTTGGTTCCTATCGTTGCAGATTAGGAAAGGAACTATGCGGTTTGGGTGATGCCACCATCAGTTTGCTGTTTAAATCACTAAGCAATCCTTAAGGGAGGTCAAATAGGCAATGTATGCAATTAATTACCAATTAAAAATTCAAGGTAAATTAAACTTGTAGAGGTGAATTAATGAGATGAACTTTATTAATATGAGAGACTACATATATATATAGGAGAGGACTAGCCTTCTCACTATTCTCTACCCGATGTGGGACTAAACAACTAATACTCAACACCCTCCCTTAAGCTGGAGCATAGATGTCAATCATGCCCAACTTGTTACAAAGAAACTGAACACGAGGGCCTAAAAGAGACTTTGTAAATATATCAGCTATCTGATTGTCGGTTCTCACATAGTGAAATGATATTACCCCCTTTTATATTCATTACGGACGAAGTAGATGTCGATCTCAATGTGTTTCGTCCTTTCATGAAATACGAGATTGGTAGCAATATGGATAGCAGACTGGTTATCACATCACATATATGCTGCTTCATATTCTGTTTCTTCTTCCAGCTTCTTTAGAAGATGCTGCAGATATAACACATTTGTTGTGCCATGAGCAATAGCTCGGTATTTTTGGTATTCCTTTTCCGAAATGGATCGTGAGACCACACTCTGCTTATTGCTCTTCCACGACATTAAGTTTTCGCCAATAAATGCAGAATAGCCATATGTAGACCGTCTATTCGTAATACGTGTACCCCAGTCAACATCTGTAAAGCACTCAATGTAATGACCCGCTCCGCCCTAGCGGAACGCCGATTCAAACGGCAAGTGCAACGACTCGAACGAGCCGTCGACCCGAAGAGTTGGCATCGACCTGAAGAAGAATCGATGCAAGGCTTACATTGGCCCGTCAAGATGAATCCAGACTTAGACTTTCAAAGGCGCGCTCGGAGTATCGCTCGGCCGATGCGAACATCGCTAAGGTGGGTGGCTCTGATGAACCCGTCTTTGCTTAGCCTAGACACATAACAATACGGACACTATTGCTAGAATCGCTAGGCGATAACACTGCGCATGCTAATAAATGACTCAACGCACCTAGCTAAGGGATTAATCCCATCTTGTATGCTTGTATAGAATATGGAAAGGAACATGGAAAACTCTCGCACCGCGCTCCACGCTCGTTCTAAGGCACAAGCTTACGTTCAAGTCCCTTTTGCGTTCAACAATGAAACAATGAATGGTTTACAACAATAAAACGGGAAGACTATCGACATAGTCGTTCCGAGTAGAGTATAGCAACATTGAAAGGCCACGGGACCGATGGGTCGCCAAGGCGACTCCCGCACAGGGAGTTGCAAAATGTATAAATGAATGAATGAATGAATCGATGAATGAATGAATGAATATGTGAATGAAATGAATCAATGAACAAATGGACAAGTGAAATGAATGAAAGATAAGAAAGTAAAGAATGGTTAGCGACATGTGTGACGGGCACGTGCAACGGGGCTCGCTACCCGCGCTGCACGGACGCCAACCTGGTCGATAACGCATTATGGCTAAGGGTTAGCCTGTGGCTCAAAGACAGCCGTTAAGTTAAAATGACAATAAAATACGAAATGGTCGTGGACGGCTCGTGCACGAGTGAAAAGGGATTCCAAGGGCAGCGAACGACGATTTCGTGGCCGGCCTAGGCGGAATCATGGCCTACGGGCGGACAGGTGTGCGGGCTTGGGCACATAACCAAACGTAGGGCCGGTTATTCAATAGTCTATCAAGGTGTACCAGCTATCACGCTTGATAGATGAGAATGCCACAGGGGAAAATGTCCAAAATGGCTGACATGCCAGCGACCGGTGCATATAGATTTAAGTGGGCTTTGCTGGTGGCAATCCACGTGCAAGTCCTTGCATTGAAATCAAAGTAGTCTAAGTTAACTGAACAAAGCACCTTCTGAATAGGCTTGAATATAACACATAAAATGATCGAGAGTACTTCGAGCTAACGAGTTAGAAAACACGCCTACGACGCGCTAGAACCTGAGGTAGGGACACGCCCTTGAACACTGAATGTTATGCGAACTACATTAAGTTGTTTCATATGAATTGTTGACTAACTTGGTTTACTTTGGACAGGGAAGGCCGGACGGTAAGTATGGGTAAGTCATGCATGTATTTCCATGCGACACTTGTATTCGGCAACACGAGATAGGCTATGAAATATGCCATGAAACTGATCCTAAGGCAAGATTAGAAAGACAATGAATGATAGACGGTGCATAAAAGTAAATAGAACGTGTTTGGTAATGATAGCATTGTGGGCGAGCTAGCCTCCCCACCAGTGCATAACAATGTACTGATAACCCCACAGTCTGCTTGCAGGAAGCAGGAAACGTCGGCGGGTGCGGAGCTTCCCTCGAACGTGCTAAGGCGCGGAGCTATCTCTGGAGCCTTGGAGCGTTGCAAGGAGCTGAAGCACCATATACAGGACAATGTATCGGAACATCGCCATGAATCATTCCATGTTGTAAGCCACTTGGCACGCCTTTTATGTTTCAGAGAGAGAGAGAGCTTGAGCGATTTGTAATATCGGCCTAGCGCCGCTTGTAAACTTCTTGAATATCAATAAAGAGTTGAATTCGCTTCAAATTGTGTTCATTTACTTTCCGCTGCAAATGGGGACACTCTGTGCGACTCTGTGGCCTAGCTCAAATCGGCCGTTTCTGGACATAGCCTTGCACGGGCGCAACCTAGGCCCGTGCGGCATCACGCCTTAGCGAGGACGATCGCTCCTACGGGAGCGGGGCGTGACACTCAAGACGAGTATGTCTCTGATTCTCCATCCGAATTCTCTTTCTCGAATTCTGAGCTAGATAGCAGGATTTTGAGGACTGTTTGTCAATGTAAAACTCGTGGATAAGCCATAGATCTTCACAACACTTGCAACAAAGAAAATGTCCAGACTAGTCATGACTATCAAGTAGTTGAGTTTTCCAACCATCCGACGATACTGATCAACATTGGTCATCAGTATCCCCTCATCAGGAAGTATCGTTACTCCTGGATCCATAGGTAAGGTTACTCCCTTAGTTTGCATTATTCCTGTTTCAGTTAGGATGTCAAGCTCATATTTTCGCTGAGACATTACAATGTCTTGCTTTACCCTTATGACTTCAATGCCCAAGGAGTACTTCAACGATCCCATATCTTTGGTCTGAAACTACTCATCCAAAAACTTTTCCGCCCTGCAATACTATGATTGTCGTCTCCCGTTATCATAATGTCGTCAACAAAGACACCAAGTAGTATCCGTACAACTGATGTCTGTCGGTAAAATATCGAATGATCTTTCTCTGATTGGCACATGCCAAACTGGTAACGACATGTGTAAATCGACTAAACCAAGCACGAGGTGATTGTTTGAGACTTTAGAGGGCCTTTCACAGATGACATACTTTACCCTCCCTTACAACGAATCCAGGAGGTTGCACTACGTACACTTCCTCTTCAAGATCCCTATGGAGAGATGCATTCTTCACATCTAACTGAAGTAGAGGCCAGTCATAGCGGACAACTAACGCTAGAAGCACGCATACAAAAGTCATCATGGCAACTGGGAGAAGGTCTCAAAATAATCCTTACAATAAGTTTGAGAATACCATTTTTCCACAATACGAGCTTTTAGTCGATCGAGTGTGACATCCGGTTTCACCTTGATTGTGAATACCCATTTGCATCATACCGCATTATTACTAGAAGGCAAATCCGTCAAGTCTCATGTATTGTTTTTTCGAAGTGCTCACATTCTTCTTCCATAGCAACGTGCAAACCAGGATGTTTGAGTCCTTTGTTTTCAAAAGTGGGGATCTGAATCCCATCAATAGTAGCTACCAAAGACTGAGTGTGACTCGTGAGCCCTTTATAATTGTCAACAGACAAGGATGGTCGCGGCATGCACGACGGGGGCAAGACGATATAGCAGGCAGTAGTGTTTCGATGGAGCTGGAGGAGGATGCTGATGACAATGTCGGATCGACGGCTGTGGGCACCATTGGTGATGCTTGTTCAGATGGAGCTGGAGTTGACGGTGAGTCTGGCGATGCCTGTTCTGACTGAGCTTGTGTTTGCGAAACGTTGGACTATAAAATTGGCTCAGTAGGGAAGGGCACCCTTACGGGAGGCTGCTGTGTATGAACTGGATACAATAGGAAGTCTTCTTCTGGGTACACTTTTGGAACAGAATCTGTACTTGGAGGGGTAGGAGAAACTCGGTTTCAACAAAAGTAACATCTCGTGACATAATATATCTCTTTAATGTTGAAGAAAAACAACAATACCCTTTTTGAACCTAAGGATACCCAAGAAAAATACACTTAAGTGCCTTTGGGTCTAATTTAGAAAGATTATGTCGAGTATCTCGAACGTAACACAAGCAGCCAAAAATATTGAGAGGTAGAGGAAATGACATGATTAGGGGATATAACCGAGAAAACTAGTACTGTCATTGAAAATTGCAGATGACATGCGATTGATCAGATAGCAAACTGTAAGGACAACATCTGACCAAAATTTTCTGAGAGTACGAACATGAAACATAAGAGCACAATTGTTTCCAAAAGGTGATGATTCTTACGTTCAGCCACACTATTTTGTTGTGGTGTGTAAGGACAAGAAGTTTGGTGGATAATTCTATGTCTAGTCAGATAAAAATTGAACTCTCGAGATACATACTCATGACCATTGTCATCCGAAGATAATAAGAACCCAAAATTGGGGGGTTTTGATTTCAGCATAAAAATTGCACCAAATATCAAATAATTCAGAACGAATTTTCATTAAGTAGACAAAAGTGACATTGAGTAGTCAACAACAAAGGAAACAAAATACTTGAAACCTATCACAGATTCAATTGGACATGGCCCCCATACATCATAATGCACTAATTCAAAAGGAGCTTATGCATCTTTCTTTAGACTCACTGGATAGGATACCCGGTGATGTTTTGTCAAACTACATGACTCACAATGAAAAGGAAATCGGAAATCTAGAGATGGACACATTTTCTGGAGAGCTTGGATAGATGATGACCTAACCGGCAGTGCAACTTAAACGGATATATTGACACACCGGCACATGCAATAGAAGAATTCATTACAAACATGTACAAGCATCTAGCCACATGCCCCTAACCGATAGTCTTCAGGTCCTGAAAAATACAGCCATCAGGAAAGAATGTTACCGAGCATTACTAGTCACGAGTAATCCGACTAATGGGTAATAAGCTGAATGAGTTTCTAGGTGTATGTAACACCGAAATAAATGGCAGATTGAGAGAAAGACGGGTATGTCATTTTCTTCGAACTTTCAGTGAACTATCATTCGCAATAGTAATATCTATCACACGACACACAGATACATAATCAAACAACATATCTGCGTCGTCTGTCATGTGATCAGACGCACCAGAGTCAATCATCCACTGCTTCAACCTTACCACACATGTCGTTGAATATCCAACTGTAGATCCGGATGTAGAAGCTTCATCACGACGTGAGCTTAGAATTCAGCGAATTATGCCTAGATATCAGTCGTCATCTGCGCGGATAGCCCGCCATTGTTATGGACATCTAATACAACGTTGGCGGCAGGAACTTTGAGACACTGCCACCGAAAATGTCTTTGTTGACCACAGTTGAAGCATGTGCGTTGTCGGCCTCCATCATGGCCACGGTAGATCATCACCTCGTCCACCATTTCGGCCAGCAATCCGACCACCATGTCTACCACCACGACCGCCACAGAATCCACTACGAGCAGCACCCAAGACAGATCGATCAGCAGATGCATCACTTGAATCAGACCCGACTACTTTACGAAACTGGGCTTCCATGAGAGATGGAACCTCGGCCCCAGTAATAATCTGAGACCGTACAGAGTATGCATCAGGACGAAGTGAGGCCAGATATGCCATGACATAAAGATACTAACATTGAATCCTTACCATATTAATATCCATCGTCAAGGGTAGCACGTGATGATCAGTCAGGGCCTTAAAGGCACGAAAGTAGTATTCTAAATGGCGGTTAAGCGATCTCTCTCCGTACCGCTTTTGCGGTAGGCGGTGGAGTAGGCGGCCAACAGAGGTTTGGCAGCGAAGCCGGAGGTTGAGGTGAGGCTGCGTAGGCGGACGTCTAGGCGGAGCAATACCTAACAAGATATTTTGGCCAAAAAGTTTTGCAAGCATTATGAGCCTAAGGTTCACTTTTACAAAACTAAAACTTCATAAATCTTCGTTCTACAACATAATTACGCATGGAACACCCATAAAATCTACATATGCAAAAATCAGTGGTAAAACAGTAAAAAAAATGTCCAAAATGTATCAACTATCTAGGCGGTGCCTAGGAGGCCTAGACGGTAGGTGTATTCTCTCTGCCGACACCCGCCTACTACAAGTTTAGAACCTTGCACGAAAGTGGTCCTTATGTGACTTGTCTCCTTGCTTAGCTCGGTAGATGCCAACAACTGAGTCATAAATGCAAGGCAAATCACGTTTTCCATTAAATGCGGTCACTAGGACCTCCCATAACTCTTTTATCGAATTCATTTTCTAAACCATGTCCTCAACTAATGGTTCCATCGAATTTATCAACTGTGTGAACAGTCTATTGTCGTCCGTCTCTCACTGGTCATAAGTGGGATCATCCACTACTGGGAGATTTTCAGTTAGATGCTTTGACAACCGCATTTCCAGAAATGTCGTTCTCGACCTTCTTGTGTCATGTGAAGTAAACATTCGGACCCTCCAATCGTCGATCGATAAGTCGAACCGGTGAAATCGTAGTACCAGTGCCTGGTAAGCTTGCAATTGCATTGTCGACACTGGTATTGTTAGCATTGCTACTTGCTTCAGTGTTCGTCATTCTTCAAGTTCTCGATTCGACTATCATTAAGCGTCCCGACCCGATATGCACATTAACCTTGTCAATGCGTGATGTTCACGCGTGATGTTCACACAAGCCAGGACATACACATAAATCAAATTTGCTCTCTGTTAGATCCTGATGTGGATACCGGCCAGGAATATAAATTTACACAAACAATCAAGTTTGCCCTATGTTAACTCCTGATGTCGATGTCAAGATTCAAAGGTTCACGCAAACAAACATAGTTTACCCTCTGGAGATCTCAACTTCAACGTTTTTTCTTCAGAAACTAGGGTTAGGGTTTGGGGAGGTGGCGGCTAAAAGGGACCGGGCTTGGGGGGTGGCGGCTAAGAGACGTATAGGGTTAGGGTTTAGGTTGTAGGCGGGTGGTAGCAGAGGTGGGTGGGGGCTGAACACAGGGGCACGGGGGGCAGAGGCGGGGGTTGGGTCTGGGTGGGTGGGTGGGGCCGAGTACAGGTGCGTGTGGGTGGGCGGGTGGCTAGCAGGGGCAGAGGCGAGGGGGGGTGTGGCGGTTGACTGATATAGGTTCTGGAGGCAGTTGGGAGGCAGTTGGGGATGAGCGCGGATCTAGACTAGGGTTAGAGTTTTTTTTATAAGAGAGGGGGGGTGGATGGCGGCTAGAATTTTGGCTTGATACCATGTAGATGTGAAATAATAAGATGACCTTTATTGATGTGAGAGACTATATATATATGGAGAGAGCCTTCGCCTTAGGTGTGGACAGAGGCGAGCTTCCAGTGAAATATCTGGGGGTCCCGCTTACGGTCAACTATGCCCGAGAGCAGGATTGTCATAGCTTGGTGGACTTTGCCCAGAAGAGAGTGGAGGGCTGGCAAGCGGCGGGGCTTTCATTTGGGGGTCGGATTGAGTTGGTGCGGTCGGTCATTGCGGGCATCACTTTGTTCTGGCTCCAGTCTATCCAGATCCCCACAGCTACTATTCGGAAGGTGGAGGCTATTTGCGCTAACTTCATATGGAGGAGAGGGATTCATGCGATATCTTGGGATCAGTTATGTCGGCCTAAGGAGGGAGGAGTTGGGTTGAGGCCTCTCCATGCGGTTCGAAAGGCAGCTTGTGTGAAGATGGCCTGGAAATTCATCAAGGGGGGGTCGCTCTGGGCGGACTGGATGGCCAGCAGATACTTACGGAGGACCAACTTCTGGGCCAGCAGGATAGACAACAATTTCTCGGTCACCTTCAAGGCCATCCTGAGATGTAGACCGGTGCTCCAGACAGCTATTTGCAGGCGCATGAAGGATGGGACGTCTACCGACCTTTGGCTAGACCCTTGGTTGAGCTCCAGATCCCTGCTCGAGATATTGGGAGGACAGCTGGACAGGGAAGCAAGACGAGGGCTCACATGCAGCCGGATCATTAGAGACGGAGTTTGGAGGCCAGAGGGATAGCCTTTTACGGGCCAGCTTGCAGCCGAGATTCACCTTATCCCCATAGACGCTAGCCAGACGGAGGATTCATGGAGCTGGGCCGGCCCAGGTTCGGGGGGAAGTTCCGGTCTATTCTGCTTCCGTAGCTGCTATGATTTGGTTCGGATCCACCATGACCAGGCTGAGGAGGTGGAGTTCATTTGGGGCAAGGGAGTCGCACGGAAAATGCAACTATGTGCCTATCGACTCCTCCGAGGCAGATTGATGACGAAAGACAGACTGATCCGGTTCGGGATGCAGATCCCGGATGCCAAATGTGTGCTTTGTTCTGATGCAGATGAATCCATGGGGCATCTCTTCTTGGGGTGTCCGGTGTCCTGGCACATTTGGACTGAGCAATGTGCACAGCTGAGAGGAGGAGTGGGGATGGATCGAGACATACGGAGCATTCTCAGTTGGATCCGGGACCACAGCGGACGGGATCCGGGGTGGGCTAGACGAGCCAGAGTCCGTCTTGCTGTGTCTGTTTGGCACATCTGGAAGGAGCGGAACAGACGTATCTTTGAGGGCTTGTCTACCCCCCCTATTGGAATTCTACATAATATAGAATTCGATGTATCTGTTATGGCCCCATAATAGTATAGTGGGACATGAAAAGTTGTGATGTTGTACTTTAATACATTTTCCGCTATATGCGAGGAATAAATTCACCCTTATTCCAAAAAAAAATATATATATATATATATATATATATATATATATATATATATATATATATATATATATAGTCTAAACTATCTATGCATCATGACATGCATATGCTCACGAATTTGTACTATGCCGCGGGCGGGTGCATATAGTTACACGCACATGTTCTTAACCCGCCCGCATATGCTTGCATGTTCTTCTACCGCGTGCACCCGCATATACGGGGAAGCGTGTTCCCGTGTTCTTAACCTGCGTGTGTACGCACGCTTGTTCTTTAACCGCGCGCGAACGTACATACACACGACACAGTCATAGTCTGGCCGACCAACTGGTATGCACTCGAAGCCTATGTTCACTAGAGCAATTGAAAAAGGTATGGTAGTGATCTCACTCCACGCATTGCTCACTTTTTTCATCCAATCTGCATACGAATCACGGCCACAGTCAGGCCGATGGAGGAGGACTCCCTGATGGAGGGGGCCAGGAGGTCAGAGACTGACACCCCACCGAGACAGGAGGGTTCTCAGGGCGCGATAGTCCCGTTCAGGCCCCGGAGGAATATGGTGACCAGGGGTATGAGTTCCCTGGATAGCAGACAGAATGGGATGAAGACTTTTATATTGGAAAATATCTATAGCAGGAAAAGGCATGTCCCGTCCCCACGGGAAGATGAGCTCCAGCTAGGGGGGCTCGATGATCAGACCGTGGCCAACCCAGATTGGACCTTGATTCTTTCCAGGATTCAGGCCCATCTTGCACCCTCCTCGGGGACGGGGATGGGGGAGGATATAGATCTGACGGACGTGACACTTCCCTCGGGTGTCAGTCCAGATGGAGTTCAGGGGGACCCCACATTAATTAATTAATGTCGGTCCTTGTCTGGAACATTCGTGGAGGGTGTTCCATTGGTAGATGGAGGGAGATTAGTGGCGTTCTGAAGAGGGAGAAGTGTGACATTTCTATTCTACTTGAGACGAAGATTAGAGGGACGACTATGCTATCTCGCAGGACGCTTGCAAACTGGGCACATACTCACAACTTGGATCTTTGCGATATGGCTAGGATCTGGGTTCGGTGGAACAGAGATAGTTGGGAGGGGGAACAGGTTCTGATGACAGAGCAGCTTATTGGCATATCCTTTATGAACAAGGGAGGATTCTACTTCATTCCTGGAGCAGTTTATGGGCACAACGATAGGCGGCTTCGGGAGACCTTGTGGGAGGACATTGTGCGCGTAGGACGTATGGCGGAGCACCTGCATCTCCCCCTGCTGCTTATGGGAGACTTCAATGCCATGCTGCATCAACAAGAGAAGGTGGGATGTCGTCCGGTACCAAATCCGATCTTATACGACTTCCAGAGATGTCTCCTCTTGTCTGGGCTGAGGGGACTGGAGAGAGCAGGACACATCTGGACCTGGCACAATAAGACGGTTCACAACAGGATCGCTTGTCAGCTTGATAGGGCTTTGGAAAATAGCGAATGGTTTCGCTACTTCCCGAATTCCATGGCGGAAGGGCTAGCGGTAGGGACCAACGATCACTCCCCTTATCCGAGTTGGTCTCTCTGAGAGGCCCACTTGGAAGACTCGGTCATTTCGATACAACAATGGCTGGTACCTTTCTGCTGGATATGAGGAGGTTGTTATGAGAGGGCTGCAGTATACTCGGGAGGGCACGGCTCAGTTTCGCATGGTTCACAAACTCAAACAGGTCAAGAGAGCTATTCGGGATTGGGTGAAGAAGATGCCGCAGTCTTCCCTGGAGGATAAGGAGGCCGAGCTTCGAGAGGTACAGGAAGCTTTGCAGACTGACATGCTGAGCGGAGAGTTGTCGGCTAGGGAGAGGGACCTGATTGCGGAGGTCAACATCATGAGGCTTCAGCAGGAGATTAGTGCGGCCCAGAGGGCCAAGTGTTCATGGCTCAAGGATGGGGATCGTTGCACCAAGTTCTTCTACGATGTGATCCGTGCTAGACAGCACCAGAACAACATCCCCTGGCTGCTTAACGGCGAGGGCAGGCTTGTTGGAGACCGAGTGGAGATTCAGGAGGAGGCAGTCAGGTTCTATTCTGACTTATATCAGCAGACTGATTATCCCATCACGTTCCTAGGCCTTGTTACGAAGAGGCTGGTAACGTACCATGGGAATAGCTTGTTGTTGGCCCCTGTGAGATTGGAGGAGGTGGAGGCTATTGTGATGAAGGCAGATCCTAATAAGGCTCCGGGGCCTGACGGATTCTCTTGTGGGTTCTTTAGACGACACTGGGGTGAGCTAAAGTTCTCAGTACTGGAGGCGGTGCAGGAGTTTTTCTTGGAAGAAAAGTTGTTGAAGGAGCTGAACCACACATTCTTGACCTTGGTTCCGAAGAAGGAGGGCGCGACATCCCTCGCCGACTTCAGGCCTATTGCGTGTTGTAATTATCTATACAAGATAATTATCCGCCTCATGTGTAGTCGTATGGAGGGGATTATGCAGAACTTGGTGTCTCAGAATCAAGCGGCTTTCATCAAGGGGCGCTCGATTGCTGAGCACAGTCTTCTTGCACATGAGATAGTGAGAGATTTCAACAAGCCGGGGGGATGAAGGCCTGTGTGAAGCTAGATTTGCGGAAAGTTTATGACACGGTCAACAGGGACTTCCTTTGCCACCTTATGCTTGCTATGGGGTTTGATGAGAGATGGGTGGCGAGGGTGAGGGAGTGCATATGCTCCCCCACCTTTTCGGTCCTCATACAGGGTACTCCATATGGATGCTTCAAGAGCAACAGGGGACTGCGGCAGGGGGATCCTCTTTTCCCGTACCTGTTCACTCTGGTGATGGAGTACTTCACTTATATGATGGACCTGGCTGTGCATAGTAGGAAGATTGTCCCTCTATTCAGGCTGGTCAAGCCGGTGGTGTCACACTTGATCTATGCTGACGACCTCTTGGTATTCTTGCATTCATCTATGAGGGGGATGAGGGCGCTTTCAAATATTATGGAGGAGTTTGGGAGGTTGTTCGGTCTTCAGCTGAATAGGGAGAAGAACAGGGTTTATTTCAGCTCTCAGTGTACCCTCAAGGAGGAAAGGGCCCTTGCTCTGTGAGTGGAGAAAGGAAAGTTACCGGTGAAGTATCTAGGGGTTCCGTTGATGGTCAATTATGCTAGGGATCAGGATTGTCACAGCCTGGTGGACTTTGCCCAAAGGAAAGTGGAAGGCTGGCAGGCAGCTGGACTGTCTTTTGGAGACCGTATTGAGCTGGTGAGGTCTGTTATTTCTGGCATCGCTATGTTCTGGTTGCAGTCGATCCAGATTCCGGTAGCTACCATAAGGAAGATGGAGACCATATGTGATAATTTCATCTGGAGAGGAGGTATGCATGCGATCGCTTGGGAACAACTCTACCGGACCCGGGAGGAAGGAGTGGGGTTGCGACCTCTTCGGACGGTTAGGGAGGCATCTGGGGTGAGGATGGTGTGGCAGTTCATCAAGGAAGGTTCGCTTTGGGCAGAGTGGTTGGCTAGCAGATATTTGCGGCGACGAACTTCTGGACGTGCAGGATTGATAACAATTTCTCGGTCTCATTTAAGGTTATCCTTAGGTGCAGACCGGTTCTACAGTCCGCTATTTGCATGATTATGAAAAATGGGGCGAACACTGATCTCTGGCTCGACCCGTGGATGGGTAATGGTTCCCTTCTGGAGATCTTGGGTGCACAGATGGACAGGGAGGCTAGCAGGGGGGTGAAATGTAGTCGGATCATCAGGGATGGGATCTGGAGGCCTGAGGAGTATCCATTCACTGTTCAGTTTGGAGAGGCGATTCGTCATATCACTATTGATACTAGCCAGCCGGCTGACTCCTGGGGATGGGTTGACCCTGGTTCCGATGGAGGGTCAGGGATATTCAATTTTAAAAGTTGCTACAATCTGGTTCAGACTCCACATGACAGGATTGCGGAGTATGACTTTATCTGGACAAAGGAGATTGCTCGCAAAATGCAGCTTTGCTCATACAGACTCCTAGGCAGGTTGATGACGAGGGACAAACTTCTCAGGTTTGGGTTGCAGATTCCAGACCCGAAGTGCGTATTCTGTTCAGGTGAGGCCGAATCTTTGGGCCACCTATTCTTTGAGTGTTCGATGACTTGGCGCATCTGGTCTGAGCAGTGCATGCGATCGATGGGCGGAGTTGGTAGTGCTAGAGATATACGGAAGATCCTCAGCTGGATCAGAAATCGCTGAGGCATGGACTCTGGTTGGGCCAAGATTGCTAGAGTTCGACTTGCAGCATCAGTTTGGCATGTGTAGAGGGAGCGTAACAGGTGTATCTTTGAGGGGCTGGCTACTCCACATGTAGGAATTCTACATAATATAGAATTTGATGTATCTGTAATGGCCCCTTAACTGGGAAGGGAGAGATGTGAGAATAGTGTATTTTAATACCTTTACTGCGATTTGCGTAGAATAAAATTTATCTTTATTCCAAAATATATATATATATATGGAAATACTTCACATGTTTGTTATGGAATACTTCACATGCTTGATGGACATGGAAGTGCATCGTGGGAGGTTGGTTCCATTGTTCAGGAGGATTGATCCTCCGGTTACCTACCTTATTTATGCAGATGATCTCTTGGTGTTCATCCAGCCATCTACGAAGGGTATGCACACGATTGCGGAGATTATGGGAGAGCTGGAATCCCTTTCAGGCCTCCAAATGAACAGATAGAAGAGCAGGGTGTATTTCAGCTACCTCTGCTCCCAGAAGGAGTTGGCCGGTGCGCTGGGAGTCGAGAGGAGCGATTTACCGGTGAAGTATCTGGGGATTCCTTTCACAGTTAACTATGTGCGGGATCAGGACTGCCATAGTCTGGTGGAGTACGTCCAGAGGAGGGTTGAAGGATGGCAAGCTGCTGGTTTATCCTTTGGAGGACGCATCGAGCTGGTTAGATCGGTGATTTCAACTGTGGCTCATTTCTGGTTGCAATCCATCTTACTTTCTATTGCTACTATCAGGAAAGTGGAGCGGATCTGTGCATACTTCATATGGAGGGGTGGTATGCATGCGATCTCCTGGGATCAACTTTGTCGTCCCAGGAAGGAGGGAGGAGTGGGGCTACGGTCTTTGTTGGAGATCAGGGAAGCCTCGGCGCTGAAGCTGGCACGAAGATTTATTAATAGGGGATCCCTCTGGGCTGACTGGATGCATAACAGATATGTGAAACATGGCAACCTCTAGGACTGTGTCATGGACAACAATCATTCCGTCACTTTCAAGACTATTTTGAGGCATAGGGGGGTACTCAAATCTGCTATCCGAAGGGTCATGAAGGATGGGGCTGGCACGGACCTCTGGCGGGATCCTTGGATTGATCGTCAATCTCTGTTAGAGATCAGGGGAGCACCGTCGCATCAGGAGGACAGAAGGGGTCTGACTTGCCAACGGATTATCCGAGATGGAGAGTGGAGGCCTGAGTCCTACCGCTATACCGAGGGGCTTGGTGAGATTATCAGGACTGTCGCCTTGGACCCAGTATTGTCAGCTGATCGATGGGTCTGGGACCCGCCTGGAGTTTCTACTAGGACTGGACAGTTCCAGTTCTGGAGCTGCTATAATTTCGTTAGGTGCACTTTTCCTCTGAGTACTGACTATGAGTTCGTATGGTGTAAGGGACTTGCAAGGAAGATGCAACTGTGTCTTTACCGGCTTCTTTTTGGTCATCTTCTGACGAGGGATCGACTTAGTGCTTTTGGGGTTCAGGTCCGTGACCCTAAGTGCGTGCTTTGCAGTGTGGAGAATGAATCTATAAGGCACATTTTCTTTGAGTGTGACCTGTCATGGTAGATCTGGTCTAAGCAAAGCAGGGTGTTGGATGGATGTGACTCCGGAAAGGGGATTGGGGACATCATCAATGTGCTCCGTGATAGCAGAGGAAGAGGGCAGGACTGGTTCCGGACCGCCAGAGTCCGACTGGCTGCCGCTATTTGGCATGTATGGAGGGAACGAAACCGTCGTATCTTCGAGGGGTTAATCACCCCTCCTGTAGGCATCCTCCATAACATTGAATTCGATGTAAATGCTATGGAGAACTGAAGGGTGGGAGTCCCACCATGATTGTATGTTGTAAGATTATTGCGTCGCATTTTGGAATAAAATTTACCCTTTTTCCAAAAATATATATATATATTTGGAAATAGTAATTAGTTTTCGGAATCGCTCCCACTGGAATTCGAATATATATATATATATATATATATATATATATATATATATATATATATATTCAAAAAAAGTCGAATGGCGATTAGGGCTCCTGGCGATTCGGGCGACTCCCGCTCGGGAAAGTCGGGACCTGGACTCGGGGGGTCCCCTCCGTGGGACCCAGGCGTCGGGGGTGGACGAGGACTTACGAGCGGCGGCGGCGGCCAGGCCGGCGGCGGCGGCAACGGGTCTGGAGCGGGCAGCTGGCAATCCGTGGGTGCCAAGGCGGGCGGCCAGGTGGTCGGCCAGGTAGGCAGCAAGGCGGGCGGTCAGGGGGGCGACCGGGCGGGCAGCCAGGTGGTCGCCGGCGACCTGGCGAGCGGCCAGGGAGTGGGGGGCATCCAGGCGGACGGTCAGGCAGCGGACGTTGTTGCTGGCTCGGTCCCCAAGGCTGGCGGTGATGACGGCGCTACAGGCGGCAGCGTGGGGAGTCAGGGGGAGGGAGGTGGCTGGACGACGGTTACGAGACGGCGGGTGGCCAAGACGGGGGGAAAGGTGGGGGGCGTGCAGACCCCTCAAAAGGCACGCTCCTATGCGGAGAGGAGAACGATCGAGGGATCGGGGCTGCGGACATCGTCACGGGGCCCGTTCGCGTCTACTGGGAGATCGGTGGGCTGGCGCCCCAAGGCGACCACGGCGGAGAAAGGAAAGGGTAAAGTGGTGGATCTGGGAGGCCAGGGTCCAGGCCCTGGGGTTGCTCCCCGGGCACAGGGGACGGCTACCCTCCCAGCGGGAAGGTCCTGGGAGGATATCTGCAAACCGGTGGGGCCTAAAAGTCCCACTTCTATGGAGTATGTGCCGCCGAAGAAGGTAGGGAGCGACTTCCGGGCATCATTCCCTGCGGAGGAGATTGAGAAGGTGACTGCATTCTGGGAAAACACACTGGTTCTGTACGTCCTGGGTAATAGACCATTCTATGGACAGATCCGGGGGTATGCGGCGCGTGTCTGGCAGCCAAAAGATAGCATGGAGATATTGCTAGGGAAAATGGCTTCTACTATGTCAAGTTTGGGCTAGCAGAAGATGTCACCAGGATCCTACAAGGTGGTCCGTGGACATTTGATGGTAGGCTGATCATTTTGAAGGAGTGGACCCCAGATTTGAGATGTGAGAAAGAAGTCTTGAATGCCATCCCGGTTTGGATTCGATTCCCGGAGTTTCCTGTTCGGTTTTGGAGCATCCCACTGCTGATGCGACTTGCCAGTTTGGTGGGCACCCCGATCAAGGCTGACGATGCTACAGCCTATCGGTCGAGGTTGATGTATGCTCGGATATTCGTTGAGGTCCGGGCTGGAGGGGAGTTACCGAGTCTTTTGGAGTATGAAGTGCCTTCTGGAGAGGTGCTTACTCAGAAAGTGGAGTATGAATGGGTTCCCCCAACCTGTTCACAGTGTGCGTGTTTCGGACATCTGGACAGTTCATGCCCGTCAGGGGGACCACAATCGGCGCCTTCTTCTTCACCTCTTGAGGTGCCTGGCCCTCCACGGGCAATGGACTCTATACCCAGGGATGACGGAGCGGAGGATATCATGCAGGAGGGGGACCGACCGATGGAGGAGGCTGGGGGGCTGTGCCTCACTGTTTCGCCCCAGCCGGCTCCTACTAGTGGGACTATTATCACCTTCTCAGCGCAGAGGAGTATGGTCACCAGAGGTATGGTGGCCTTGGGAAGAGAGGAGCGAGTTGATGGCGGCTCTTCTGAGAAGATAGTATATAGCAGGAAGAGACGAGCTGGACCACTGCGAGATGGTCCCTCCAGTGTGGGGGGACTTTCCCCTACTAGGGATGAGGCGCTCTATGTGAACAACCCGGCCTGGGCTCTGGTGCTTTCCCAGGCAGCGACCCGGCAGCCCTCCACTGCTGGGATGGAGGAGGATATGACAGCGACGGATGTGGCACCACCCCCAGGTGCCAGTTCGGGTGATATTCAGGGGAACCTATCTTTAATTAATTAATGGCGGTAATCGCCTGGAACGTGCGGGGCGCGTGCTCGTTAGGGAGATGGAGGAAGATTTGTGGGGCCTTACACAGAGAGAAGTGTGACATATCTATCCTGCTGGAGACGAAGATTAAAGGGGAGAAGACTTTAGCTCGCCGGACTCCATCTCATTGGGTCCAACTCCACAACCTGGCTCTATGCGACATGGCTAGGATTTGGGTTAGATGGAATTCTACCTGTTGGGATGGGGACCTGATCTTGATTACGGATCAGCTGATTACCATCTCCTTTGAGAACAAGGGTGGTTTCCGGTTCTTACTGGGAGCGGTATACGGCCACAACGACAGGCGACGGCGGGAGACCCTGTGGAGCGACATATCCAGGGTGGCCTCTGTTGCTGCTTCTTCGCACCTACCACTTCTACTGATGGGGGATTTCAATGCCCTTCTTCAGAGAGGGGAGAAGGTGGGTGGCAGGCCGGTTCCGGATCCGGTCCTATATGACTTCCAGAGATGCCTACTTCAGGCGGGACTTCAGGGGCTGTCGCGCTCGGGATTTATCTGGACCTGGCATAACAAAGCAGCCCGTAACAGGATTTCTTGCCAGCTGGATAGAGCCCTGGACAATGGGGAGTAGTTTCGGCGCTTCTCCAACTCTTCGGCTGAGGGTCTGGCCGCCGGGACGAGTGATCACTCCCCCATCAGTAGGGCTGCAAACGAGCCAAGCCGAGCCAAGCTTTTGTAAGCTTGAGCTTGGCTTGACTAGAGTTAATCGAGCTCAAGCTCGAGCTCGAGCTTGATAATTTTTTTATTTTAGAGCTTGAGCTTGGCTCGAGCTTGTTTATATTAAGCTTGAGCTTGGGTTGGTTTGAGCTCGAGCTTGGCTTGATAAGCAAGCTTGATTCAAGCTTGATAAACAAGATTGATAAGCACAAATTCAAACTCGTTAAGCTTGATTTCAAGCTTGATTTCAAGCTCGCTCAAGTTTATTTCAAGCTCATTAAGCTTGATTTCAAGCTTAACGAGCTCGATTTCAATTTAATTAGGTTTGAATTCAAGTACCTGTAATATTAACAATTTATTTATAAAAATTTAGTTAAAAAGTTCCTTAACATCAATTATTAAGGACATATAAATATATAATGCACAAATATATATAAAATTAGAATTCAATAAAGAACAAACGAGCTTCTAAACAAGCTCCTAAACGAGCTCTTAAACGAGCTAGCTCGCAAGCTCATAAACGAGCCAGCTCGCAAGCTCAAACGAGCCGAGTACTTCTAAGCTTGAGCTTGGCTCGTTTATTAAACGAGCTCGAAAATGAAGCTTGAGCTCAGCTTGTTTAGTAAACGAACCGAGCTCAAACGAGCTTTTATCAAGCCGAGCTTCGAGCAGCTCGCGAACGGCTTGGCTCATTTGCAGCCCTACCTATCAGGGTTGGCTTCACAGATCGGCCTTTTGTGCGGTCGCGTCCCTTCCGGTACAACAACAGCTGGTATCTCTCAGAGGGCCTTGGAAGCTGTTACGGAGGGTCTCTCTAGCGGACATGATGGTACGGCTCAGTTCCGTATGGTGCACCGGCTCAAGGCCACGAAGAGATCCTTACGAAGCTGGGTGCAAGGTTTGCCCAAGACTTCGCTAGAAGACAAGGAGGCAGTGCTCCGGTCCATTCAGCAGGATATGCAATCTGACATGATGAACGGGGATCTGGCGGCGAGAGAGAAGGAGCTAATAGGGGAAGTCAACATCCTGCGTCTCCAGAAGGAGGTTAGTGTGGCACAGCTCGCTAAATGCTCCTGGCTGAAGGATGGTGACTGGTGTGCCAAGTTCTTCTATGATGTCATTCGGACCAGACAACACCGGAACAATATCTCCCAACTGCTTGATGCGGAGGGTAATCTGGTGGGAGAGCCGGCAAAGATCCAAGAGGAGGCAGTCAGGTACTACTCCGAGTTATATTTCCAGACTGACTATATGTCTGTGTTTCCGGATGTAGTTACGAAGAAGTTGGTGACTCTGTATGGGAATAGCCTACTACTTGCCCCTGTTACTATGGAGGAGGTGGAGTCTATTATCTCGATGGCGGATCCCAACAAAGCTCCTGGTCCAGATGGCTTTAGCAGTGGGTTCTACAAACGACACTGGGACATTCTGAAGTTCCAGGTCCTTGAGGTGGTCCAGGAGTTTTTTACCAAAGGAAAGTTGTTGAAGGAGCTGAACCACACTTTTCTTACACTTGTGCCTAAGAATGAGGGAGCGACATCACTGGCAGATTTTCGACCTATTGCGTGTTGTAATTATCTGTATAAGATAATTACGCACCTCATGTGCCGGCGGATGGAGGGGATCATGCAAGACTTAGTCTCTCTGAACCAGGCTGCTTTTATCAAGGGGAGGTCGATCGTGGAGCACAGCCTGCTGGCGCATGAGATGGTGAGGGGCTTCGGTAAGCCTGGCGGGGAGAAGGCTTGCGTGAAGGTGGATCTGAGGAAGGCCTATGACATGGTCAATAGGGATTTCCTTTGTCATATGTTGTCTTCCATGGGTTTTGACGACGGCTGGGTTGCGAGGATCCGGGAATGTATCACGACTCCCACTTTCTCTGTCCTCATTCGGGGCACACCATTTGAGTTTTTCCAGAGCAATCATGGACTTAGGCAAGGCGATCCCCTATCCCCTTACCTATTCACGCTTGTCATGGAATACTTCACATGCTTGATGGACATGGCAGTGCATCGTGGGAGACTGGTTCCATTGTTCAGGAGGATTGCTCCTCCGGTTACCCACCTTATTTATGCAGATGATCTTTTGGTGTTCATCCAGCCATCTACGGAGGGTATGCTCACGATTGCGGAGATTATGGGAGAGCTGGAATCCCTTTCTGGCCTGCAAATGAACAGAGAGAAGAGCAGGGTGTATTTCAGCTACCTATGTTCCCAGAAGGAGGAGTTGGCCGACGCGCTGGGAGTTGAGAGGAGCGAGTTACCGGTGAAGTATTTAGGGGTCCCTCTCACAGTCAACTATGCGCGGGATCAGGACTGCCATAGTCTGGTGGAGTACGTTCAGAGGAGGGTTGAAGGATGGCAAGCTGCTGGGTTATCCTTTGGAGGACGTATCGAGCTGGTTAGATCGGTGATATCAGCTGTAGCCCATTTCTGGTTGCAATCCATCTTACTTCCTATTGCCACTATCAGGAAAGTGGAACGGATTTGTGCAGACTTCATATGGAGGGGTGGTATGCATGCGATCTCCTGGGAGCAGCTTTGTCGTCCCAGGAAGGAGGGAGGAGTGGGGCTTCGGTCATTGTTGGAGATCAGGGAGGCCTCGGCGCTGAAGTTGGCATGGAAATTCATTAATAGGGGATCCCTCTGGGCTGACTGGATGCATAACAGATATGTGAAGCATGGCATCCTATGGGACTGTACTTTGGACAATAACCATTCAGTCACTTTCAAGACCATTTTGAGACATAGGGGGGTACTCAAATCTGCTATTCGTAGGATCATGAAGGATGGGACTGGCACAGACCTCTGGCGGGATCCTTGGCTGGATCGTCAATCTCTGTTAGAGATCAGGGGAGCACCGTCGCATCAGGAGGACAAAAGGGGTCTGACTTGCCAACGGGTTATCCGGGATGGAGAGTGGAGCCATGAGTCCTACCGCTACACCGAGGGGCTTGGTGAGATTATCAGGACAGTCATCTTGGATCCAGTATTGTCGGCTGATCGATGGGTCTGGGACCCGCATGGAGTTTCTATGGGGACTGGACAGTTCCAGCTCTGGAGCTGCTATAATCTCGTTAGGCGCACTTTTCCTCTGAGTACTGACTATGAGTTCGTTTGGTGTAAGGGACTTGCACGGAAGATGCAATTGTGTGTTTACCGGCTTCTTCTTGGTCGTCTTCTGACGAGAGATCGACTTAGTGCTTTTGGGGTTCAGGTTCCTGACCCTAAGTGTGTGCTATGCAGTATGGAGAATGAATCTATAAGGCACATTTTCTTTGAGTGTGACCTGTCATGGCAGATCTGGTCTGAGCAAAGCAGGGTGTTGGGGGGATGTGATTCCGGAAAAGGGGTTGGGGACATCATTTCTGTGCTCCGAGATAGCAGGGGTAGAGGGCAGGCCTGGTTCCGGACCTCCAGAGTCCGACTGGCTGCCGTTGTTTGACATGTATGGAGGGAGCGGAACCGTCTTATCTTCGAGGGGTTAATCACCCCTCCTGTAGGCATCCTCCATAACATTGAATTCGATGTACATGCTATGGAGAACTGAAGTGTGGGAGTCCCACCAGATTGTATGTTGTAAGATTGTTGCTTTTGGAATAAAATTTACCCTTTTCCAAATATATATATATATATATATATATATATATATATATATATATATATATATATATATGCCAATGATCCCTAGCCTAGTGGTAGTGGTGAGGCATGCGGGCCGAGTGGCCAGGAGTTCGAATCCTAGTGGGAGCGATTCCGAAAACTAATTACTATTTCCAAATATATATATATATATATATGAAAGAGAGAGAGAACTTGCATTCTCACTATTTTCTACCCGATGTGGGACTAAACAACTAATACTCAACAAAACTAACTATAAAGCAATTAAAGAGTAATGAAAATGAGCATCAAATGGAAATGTAGGCCCTACCCAACTTTGAGCTAGTCGATTACATAAACACTTTTCTAGATATTTTATTATCTAAGGACCAAATGTTCCTTTGCAGTCAGTGTTCTAAATGACGGTTGAGGTGGCCGGCTAGGCGGCACCTAGGCGGTAGTTGGTCTCTTGTCGCACCGCTTTGCGGTAGGCGGTGGAGTAGGCGGCCAATGAAGGTTTGGCGGCATAGACGGAGGTGAGGCAGTGTAGGCGGGCGCCTAGGCGGAGCAATACCTAACAATATGTTTTGGCCAAAAGGTTTTGCAAGCATTATGGGCCTATGGTTCTCTTTTACAAAACTAAAAGTTCAAAAATCTTCATATTCTACAACTTAGTTATGCATGGAACACCCTTAAAATATACATATTATGCAAAAAATTGTGGTAAAATAGTAAAAATTGTCCAAAATGTATCAACCCCCTATGGCCTAGGCGGTAGGCGGACTCTCTCCGCCGCGCACCCGCCTACCGCCATTTAGAACCTTGTTTGCAATCTTACCAATCGATCCAAGTTGTTTGATCATTACTCTCCTCTTTAACACCCTATGGCCTCGTTTGGTTTGCAGAATGGAAGGAAAAGAAAATCAATTCCTTGGCATTTCATTTTCTTTGGAAAATTATAATTTACATTCATTTTCCTTTCAGATATTTGGAAATGCCAAGGAATTTGGAAAGAAAAGTGAATACTTCAATGCGGGAAAGTGATTCCTTGCTTGGATGGATGGAATCACTTTCTCCCTTAATTTTCCTTCCATTGGGAATCACTTTCCTTTTCTCCTCAATTCCTTTGGCACCCAAACATAGGAAACTAATCACTTTTCTTTCCTAGTGCCATGATTCTGTGAACCAAACATGGCCTAAGAGTTGTCTTACCGTGGTAGATCGCTCTCAACAAGTTTCTCTGGCAAGTAGATAAAGCGAGTTATGGCTGTAATATATTCATATCACTTAGAAAGAAGGAAGCTAATGAAGGGTGAGGAATGTCCATTCAAGCTCATTGGAAAAATGGAAATGGTAGATGAATAAGTGCCAAGTTATTCCAACATCATCAGGGTGATGTAGTCACAACCCCTACTCTATTAAACTTTTAGCATACAAGGATGATAGGAGGTCCCCCTTGCAGCCCCCCTCTCTTGCTCTTTATTTGTTTTTGTCCACATGTATTTAGGAGCAGTTATTACTGATATGCTGCCGGTGACAAGCGTTCCTACATTGTCTTCTAATTGACAGCTGACAATCGTCGTAGGGAGGATCAGTGGTAATTACACCCATACTGACTGTGTTTGATGATGATCCAACCTATTAACTCAATGCATGAGATTTTCTTGGGGATACAAGAAAATAGTCACTAGTGAGACTTTAATGGCCTAGTATGACCAGACAGAAACAGACTCATAGGCTTCCTCCATGAATTGGGTATTCTTGAGCCTTCCTTTCCTTTCTTTACGGGATTAGGCCAAAAAGAGTAGCACTAATTGAGTAAATGTTGCACATTGATAACATACTCATGTTAGATTGAGAGTTGGAGATCCTCATTTAACACAACAATCTGTAGTCAGATTCGGTGCCTTCCTTTGTCGGTTGATAAGTGATAACTGGATTTCCTTTCTATATTGGTTCTCAGACGGTGATAATATTGGTGTAGGAATTAACAACTGTTCTTCTGCCAGTTTGTTGGCACCAATGTGAATCGGTGGCAAGGTTGTGAAATCTGCTAGACGGTAGTCGGACAGGCACCGACACATAGGCCTAATTCCGCCTAGGTGTTGCCTAATTCTACGTAGGCACCAACTAGCGTCTAGGAGCCCCATGACTCCCTAGCGCCTAGAAGCCCCATGACTCCCTAGCGCCTAGGTACCGCCTAAACCGAATTTTAGAACAATGATAGGTGGTAACTACCCAATATAGTTTTGATCTTTGATTTTTTTTTTTTTTAATTCTCCAAGTAAAATTGTCTGTTTGTAACTTATCTATAAGTAAATGATGTACGACAGGCGCAAAGGATTTTTTTTTTTTTTTTTACTGATACGTATGCACGTTAACCTATTATTTGAACACTTAACGCTTTTATTTGTCCATCCTTCACTTGACGATTTAAGTATCGTTCTAGATCATGAAGTAATAACAATAGAATCTAATCCTAATCTATAAATGCAAAAATAGTGACATAATCCTATTTTACATCATCGGGTTTGATGGTATACTTTGTCTACGTTATGAACCATATATCTATTCGGTCTCTAGCGATATCCACATAGGCAGCCACAACCACCGAACTTTAGACAATTAATTATTTCCTCGCTTGTCCCGGAAATGCAACTCGAATGATGAACTCTTTCGCCTTGACCACCATAATCACAACTCTTTGTTGTTTCTCATACATCGAAACTCCTCAGCAAAGACCCAAAGATGACCCGTTCCAGATAACCATAGATAACCATATGATCTGATGTTATCTAGCACTAATAGAAAACCGATTGTTTATCCCGTCCTTTCCGGTTAGTGGATTGCCTTCCAAAAGCAGAACTAGAGATTGGGTACCCTATCATCTTCTACTAAGATATTGTGGTTTATTTATCAAGGGGTTTGCCTCTTATGACATGACTTAAACATATATAATCTGTCTCATATGGAAACTTAATCAAATTAATTTAATCATATGTAAATTGATTCTAATCAAATATATGATAGATCTTATATCACATCTATTCTAATTAGGAAAGATGTAAGACCATAAGGAGTTGACTAATTCAAATCCTAATTGCTAATTGGCTAGGGAATCAAGTTACTTGAAAGTTGAAACCACTCAAACCGAACCCATGCTCTAATCTATTTCATCAACTCTGTTCTGTGTGACCAATTAAGCTCAATACTAAGATAACTTCAAGCTCAAGTTTGTACTCAGGTCAATCGGTTAACAGATTGGCCTATGAGAACCCTAAATACTTTTGACATTCTACCTAGCAGTGCAGCATTGCCCATGTGATGTGAGGTTGTAGCTTCATCCACTATAAACATTTTCATGATCAGTTATCGTGCAATTATATGGTACAAGATTCAAATTATACTTAGGATATGGAGTTATTTTCAAACCCATGTGTCTCTCAAATAACTCTATATCTTGGTCACATATCTACACCTCAATTAGATAAGGATCTTCTCATCTTACCTTGTGCAAGGACTTTCTTGAGTTAAACAATACTGGATCACATAGGATATTCTTCCACTTATGCGTATGCTAGGAGTGTCAATTTGCATGTTAGTCATTCACTATATCCTTGAAGTACAATCTGCTAAAAATTCAGACTAGTCGTTCCCGTGTTTCCGGACGACCCCTTTTTCTATTGACTTGGTATTTTAATATGCTCATCTTTTTCGTGTTGTTGGGTTTGTCTTCATCATAGCAAATCCCGTCGATAGTAGTGTAAGTAATATTTTCTACATTTACCTTGTCTTGCTTGTATGACAAGGTCCCTGATCTGCGTAAAGCAAGGACAAACACTCATTCTTTACGGCATAAACTACTAGGGTATCTACTTCCATTTGCTCCCCATGCTTTTGCCCGTGTAGCGTTTGTAGGGACCCAGAGAGCTGCTTTCGCTACCCAATGACTACTTTGGTAACTCACACTTGGGGTCAAAATGTAGCAATATCAAAGTGTAGTTGCATACCCACAAGAGCTGTGATGACTCAGATCAAGGACCATTTGCACCCACAACATTACATAACTTGTCATTGACATGTTGCATACAACTCCATTGGGCATATTTTATGTGAGTTGTTCAGAGAAAGCATTCTACTAATGCGCAACTATACTACCAACAACATTATGTAACTTGCCATTGACATGTTGCGTACAAGTCCATTGGATATCTTTTATGTGAGTTGTTTAGAGAAATCATTCTACTAATGAGCAACTATACTTTTGCTATGGTGTCAACTACACCAGTGACTTATATGGTCCCACTCTTTATATGAGTTCACATAGAGTGTACTAGTCTAGTCAGATCCACGAATGTCCTTAGTAGACCTACAAGTAGGAATATTTAAGGATTTGGATCCCATCTATGTTATCTATGATATCCAAGTCTATTGCCTTCATTGTAAGGTCTTTATCTTGTTGTTACAACAATTACTAGTAAAGCAAGAGAGCACGATAAGTAAAATAAGAAGATCTAATAATTGACATGTCTAATACACAAACTGATATATGTGTGATACAATTGGAACACTTTTTCTAATTGGTTGCTAGAGCACACCACTACATGCATATGTCAAGTATAAGTCATAGAAAGCCATATATTTGTGTTCTAATGGTCAAGTAATATTCCTTCTGGTGTCAAGATGACATTGCATACTAACTGAAACTCATTAAATTTATGGGAGTTTTTGCACACGTCTAGCAACACTTTCAGTAAGCTACTTGACATTCTTATCAACACTACTAAATTCTTATTAACATGCACGTCTCCCCCTTTCTAGTTGTATACCTCTCTTCTTGTATGTTTTTCTCGTATCATTAATAGTTCACTTAAGTTTGCTGCCATATGCAGTTTTGATTAATTGCTTGCAAGTTAGCTGCTATGGCTGCTGCAAGTTTCACAATCACAAACATATCATTTCATTCTTAATTTGTGTATTCCAGATGACTTATCAATATTGGTGATGATGGGACAACTTATAGAATAAGAGTAGAACAAACAATTTATGCATTTGTTTAAATTCCTATAAACATTTACTTGCTTGGTCGTCACTTTTGTAACGCCGTCTTTAAGTAATGTTTACTTTTGTATAATTTTGAATATGTTCTATGTGAACTACTTTTTCATATGCAGCGTGCTGGACTATTTCCCACCTTTGATCTTTTGTCTTTGTATTCAAGACTGCAGTCGACAACTAGTTTCCACCCTATATTGGTATGTAAACTATATCTTGTGAGATCTGAGTTTATACATATTTAGGTGTATAGAAGAATACATATATACATTTATAGGTCAAATCAGAATATTGAGTCAATGCCACTTTTGGTTTGTTCGTCTATTCTAGGACTGTGTTTATTATATTTAGTCAAAGTTTTATTCTATATTTGTACATTTATTCAAGATTCCATCATCCAATATTTGTATCTTGAGTTATTACAAAAAAGAGGAAAGTCTCCTTTGGAGAGTGTGCTACTTATTTCCTACAGTCTATTCTCTCTATAATATTAGGGTAAGCCACAATCCCTTCACCTTGATGGAACTGGGGATTCCCAGGACCCTTCCTTTGGTGTGCGTATTGATCGATAGAAAGTTAAACAATCTAATACGTGTTCTAACCCTTCATAGGTGGAAACTAGGGTTCACGAATTATACCTGCGGCGGAAATGAGACAAGTAATTCCTGGCAATCTCGAGCGGACGACCCCAAGACCTTCTGCACGTATTCCTTCCTCGAGTTGGACGTCGTGTGGGCGACGATCTCCCAACCTTTTCTTCTCCTTGGCAGCCCTCTCTCTCTCCTTATGTGAATCACGAATTTAGAGAAAGTTTCAGATTTCTGATCGGTAATCTGGCGGCCAGAGAATAGAGGATATATATAGGCTACGGCAGGGACCATGAGGAGAAATTAGGGTTAGGCCTCCTAACGGATCTGGATATCCCGTGTTCAGCCCGAACACACAATCCAGGCCCATTAACAATAGCTCGGTCCACTAATGAGCTATTGTTGCACTACCTCCCTAATCCCAAATTATGTTTGTAGGCTCCTCTTATTATATGCTCGTTTGGCTTCCCATGTTAAGATATCGTATGTCCGTCGATCAAATTAAGTTACTGACAACTATATTGATTCGACATCTTTTATCCTTAAGTAGTACCGCTCAACTTTATTTGTCATGTCGGATATAATCCACCTGCAGGGTTTACATGACAATCCTTATGAGCTCCTTAAGGGGACATCATCAACCCGATGTATCGGGACATGGATTTCATTTATAATCAACAGCTCATCATACATACAATGTTATTACCCAATTCATAGAGGTTGTTGATCCATAATGAATCTCACTCTTTTATGAGTCAAAATAATGCACACTGCATATACATGTCCGTTATTATATCCGGGTTAAGAGCACAAGCATCCATAATAACAGAGGTGTTTGTTCTCTTATGTAGTCAGTACAAAGAGAACAACCTCAAGTGGTCCTGTTCAATACACACAAAGTGTACTAGTGTAAACCTATAGTCAAGATAAACTAATACCATATTACACTACAACCTTTCCAATAGATTGTCCAAGTCCATCTAGGTTATGAACTATTTATATACTCCATAGGGAACTGATAATATGATCTTCTGTGTGACACCACACACCATATTATCTACAATATAGAATATCAGACATTTGCATTAACACTTGCAACAAATACAATATGCAAACATTTGCCCATATGATTCTCATTCAAAATTTAAGGAAATAAGGTTACTAAAAAAGTGATGCTTTTAGTATATAACCCTAACAATCTCCCACTTATACTCAAAGCATTGCTTTTCAGTATACTGTTACAAATCTCCCACTTATACTTAAAGCTATGCTGCTACACATCTGACTCCCATTCCCTCAACATGACTATCAAAAGCCTTAGCTGGTAAGCTCTTTGTAAAGGGATCAATTAGGTTGTCGGCTGATGCTATCTTGATCACAGCAACTTTTTCTTTCTTTACGAAATCTCGTATGAGGTGGTACTTGCGCTCAATGTGTTTGCCAGTCTTATGGGCTCGTGGTTCCTTCGAGTTTGCAATTGCACCACTATTATCACAATAAAGTGTAATAGACTTAGGCAAACTAGGTACCACATCCAAGTCCAACAAAAAGTTTCTGAGCCAAACCGCTTCTTTGGCTGCCTCAGAGGCTGCCACATACTCGACTTCCATGGTGGAATCAGTAATACATTTTTGCTTGATACTCCTCCACACAATGGCTCCACCTCCCAAAGTAAACACATAATCTGAGGTAGATTTTCTAGAATCCCTATCTGACTGAAAATCTGAGTCTGTATACCCCAAGAGAACTAAACTATCTGCCTGGTAAACTAGCATATACTCTTTAGTCCTTTTCAGGTACTTCAAAATATGCTTTACGGCAGTCCAGTGCTCTTGTCCTGGGTTAGACTGATATTTGCTGACCATGTCTACGGCAAAGCAGATGTCTGGTCTCGTACATAGCATTGCATACATTAAGCTTCCTACTGCTGAAGCATAAGGAACTGCCTTCATGTTCTCTATCTCTTTAGGTGTCCTCGGACACTGCTCCTTTGATAGAGCAATTCCATGTCTAAAAGGTAAGAAACATTTCTTAGAATTTTGCATACTAAAACGAGTTAGTACAGTATCGATATAGGAAGCTTGGGATAAGCCCAACATCCTTTTCTTGCGATCTCGTAGAACTTCGATCCCAAGGATGTGACCTACTTCTCCCAAGTCCTTCATATCAAACTGTTTGGATAACCATACCCTTACATCAGATAACACCTTCACATTGTTTCCAATGAGCAAGATGTCATCCACATAAAGTACTAGGAACACCACCACGTTTCCGTCACACTTTCTGTATACACATGATTCATCCTGACATTGATCAAATCCATAGGATTTTATCACCTGATCAAAACATATGTTCCAAGATCTGGAAGCTTGCTTAAGTCCATAAATGGACTTCTTGAGCTTACAAACAAGATGCTTCTGGCCCTTTTCAATGAACCCGTCTGGTTGCTTCATATAGATGTCTTCCTCAAGACTTCCATTAAGAAAAGCTGTCTTGACATCCATTTGCCAAATCTCATAATCGAGATGAGCTGCAATAGATAAAAGAATCCTGATAGACTTAAGCATGGCTACAAGAGAAAAGGTTTCCTCATAATCGATACCCTCTATTTGAGTAAAATCTTTTGCTACAAGCCGAGCTTTAAAGGTTTCAACCTTACCATCTGATCCTCTTTTTCTCTTATAGACCCACTTGCATCCAATGGCTTTTACACCAACGGGTGGTTCTACAAGCTCCCAGACCTGATTAGAATCCATAGATTCTATTTCAGATATCATTGCTTTTTGTCACGACTCTGCATCTTTATCTTGGAGTGCTTCATTGTAGGTACAGGGATCATAATCTTATTCCTCAGGGACGAAGTCTGAAGACTCTCCCAAGAACATATATCTATCAGGTTGTATCACAACCCTCCCACTACGACGAGGCACTATCGGTTGTGGTGTAACATTTGTGACACGTTGTGCAGTTATTTGTGGTTCATCCTCTTGTACTGTTGGTACTGAAGTACTTGGTGTCTCACGTCTCAGTTTTTCTAGAACAACTCTACTTGTGGGTTTATGGTTCATCACATAGTCTTCCTCTAAGAATCGGGCATTGGTGCTAACAATGACCTTCTGATCCTTAGGACTATAAAATAAACCTCCTTTCATTTCTCTTGGATAGCCTACAAACAAGCGTACTTCTGTATGAGATTCCAACTTATCTGCTTTCCCATTCAGCACATGTGCTGGACTACCCCAAATGCGAACATGTTTCAGACTAGGCTTACGTCCAATCCACAGCTCTGTGGGAGTAAGAGGTACTGATTTAGAAGGAACCAAGTTCAAAATATAAGCTGCAGTCTCTAAGGCATATCTCCAAAACGAATCTGGCAAATCCGAATAACTCATCATTGATCTAACCATCTCCATAAGAGTTTTATTCCTTCTTTCGGCTACACCATTCTGCTGGGGCGTTCCAGGTGCAGTCAATTGGGATGCAATCCCAGCCTCTGATAAATAATCCCTAAACTCTCCAAAGAGGTACTCGCCACCACGATCTGATCGTAATGACTTGATGCATTTTCCATGACATTTTTCCGTTTCAGCCTTGTACTCTTTGAATTTCTCAAAGCACTCAGACTTACGGCGCATCAAATAAATGTATCCATACCTTGAATAATCGTCAATAAATGTGACAAAATATTCAAAGCCACCTCTAGCTTGGATAGTCATGGGTCCACACAAATCAGAATAAACCAATTCCAACACATCTTTGGCCCTATACCCCTTTGCCGTAAAAGGCCTTTTGGTCATTTTACCTTCCAAGCAGGATTCACAGACTGGTAGTGCCTCCACTTCTAATGAACTCAAAGGTCCATCTTCAACCAGTCTTTGAATCCTTCTTAGGTTAATATGCCCCAATCGCAAGTGCCAAAGATATGTTTGGTTCATACAAGAAGGTTCTTTTCTCTTATTTAAGTTAGATGACATATTATTCATTTTTATACGTTGCATTGTGGGTGAAATAGGATTAATAACATACAAATTATCAACCAATGCACCAGAACAGATAAAATATTTATTCTTTCTAATAACAATATTGTCATTAAAATAAACTAAATATCCATCCTTAACTAACATAGAAACATAAACTAAATTCCTTCTAAGTGAAGGTGCATAAAGACAATCTCTCAATGTCAAAGACTTATTTCTACCAAAAGATAAAGTAACATCTCCTAATGCAACGACCGATACTTTTGTAGCATCACCCATGAACAAGCATATCTCTCCATCACTGAACCGTCTGGTTTCCTGGAACCCCTGCAATGTATTGTAGACATGATTAGTGGCTCCTGTATCTACACACCAGGTGCCGGTAGATAACACCGCTAAACATGTTTCAACTACTAGTAAATGAGATATACCTTCTTTGTTCCCTTGTTTGAGAAGTGGACAATCAGTCTTCCAATGTCCTGACCCTTTGCACTTGAAACATTTGCCTTTCGGCTTTTTCACCGCGCCTTGAGGTCCCATGCCCTTCTTTGCTGAGTTTGCCTGTTTCTGAATGTTATTCTTCTTCTTACCGCCTTTTGGCTTAGAAGTAGAAGCATTTTCAGAAACAAAAATATGACCACTCTGCCTAAAGAGATTCAGCATCCAGTAGCTCTTTTGCAAGTTCTGCCAAACTATACAATCTTTTGTTCATGTTGTAATTAAGGCAGAAATTGTCAAAACTTTTAGGCAGAGTCCCGAGAATGATATCGACCTGGGATTTTCCATCGATTTCAGCTCCAAGGATCTCCATCTCATTCAGATGACCCATCATCTTGAGAACATGATCCCTTACTGGTGTACCCTCAGCCATTTTTGTATTCATCAAACATTTCATAGCAAACTGCCTAGCTGCTCTACTCTGATGTCCGAAGAGTTCCTTGAGGTTATACATCATATCATAAGCAGTGGCCATGGCCTGATGCTGATGTTGCAGTACATTTGACATAGATGCCAGAATGTAACACCGCGCCATCTTATCTGCCTTTTTCCACTTCTTATAAGCCTCTTTGACCTCTTCATCAGAGTTAGTATCAGGCTTAGGTGGGCATTCCTCAACAAGTACATATTTGTACTCCTCAGCAGTCAGAACAATATCCAAATTACGTTTCCAATCAATATAATTAGGTCCAGTAAGTTTGTTTTCTTTAAGAACCACCATAAGTGGACTGAAAGAACCCATTTTTGAAATCCTGAGAATCACATAAATAAAATTATGTAGGGCAAAAAAAACTTTTTGAATTAACTAAATATTGATTCCCTCAAAACAATAATAAGAAATTCACCAACACCTTGAACACCATGAATTTAGCATGCCACGATAGTGTGGACGTATACAAATTCAACTTTGTTCAAGTAGGTTTTTCTTATTAATTTTACTATCATGTCAACATAACTTTATGACAAATAAAATTAATATGCTGGTCTTGCTCTGGTCATACAAATAATAGCAGTGACTCCGATGGGGAGGATACCATTATTTGTATCTAAGTGTATACCATTACTTAATACTAAGTCCATTACCTTGTAATGAGTTCCTTCAGATGGAGAAGTGAACACATACTAGGTAACTTTCTACAATTATCCCTAAGGAAGTTTGTACTGGTGATCCATAATTATACTCATCCGATATGGAGGAAAGCACTATAGCCAACACGCAAGTATAATTACATCACCTACAAACCAGTAATGGAGACCATAGGATTTAAACTAAATAAATATCCTCTCCCACTTAGTTATTTAACAATGAGGGTTTTTCTACTAGTTGATATTATGTCCATGTTGTCCATTATTAATGTAGGCTTGGTTTTTCAAAAAAAACAACCACACAATAATAAACATGCATAATCAGAAAAAGTAAAATGACAAAAATAAGAGAAAATATCCAACTATTATGGTCATCTTTGCTGCTCTGTTCTCAACTATCCGAATCCAAAATCTGGCGCTGCGCAGATCTATTCGGGGTTCGACCTGCCCGGTCAGGTCGCGGGGTTCGGGGCAGCACCCCGATTTTTTTTTAAGGTTTTGGCTGTCGATTCTTTCATCGAAAATCATCTGTCTGCCTCTGGACTGCTTAAAACCAGCATCTCGTCCGACGTCAGAAACAGCCACCACCGCCATCACGATTGATCAAAAATAATTAAAATTACATCAATCCTATGCCTCCCGAAGGAGTTCACACATAATCTAGATTGCAAAATTAAAATAATAAGTACGATCAACCCTCGTGATTTTAATTACATCCACAGCAACAACATCCACGACATGTCCGTGGTTTAAACAACATAATCAAAAACATGTATTGGACCATAATAGTTGGATCTAAGATGCCTGCAAAACCGAGTTAGAACAGATCTACATCTACCGACTATTACACAGCGCAGGTTATATTGGACAACATGGACGTATCAATCAATACGTAGATCCAAAGTGGCTCTGATACCAATTGATGGAAATGGGGATTCCCAGGACCCTTCCTTTGGTGTGCGTATTGATCGATAGAAAGTTAAACAGATCTAATACGTGTTCTAACCCTTCATAGGCGGAAACTAGGGTTCACGAATTATACCTGCGGCGGAAAGGAGACAAGTAATTCCTGGCAATCTCGAACGGACGACCCCAAGACCTTCTGCACGTATTCCTTCCTCGAGTTGGACGTCGTGTGGGCGACGATCTCCCAACCTTTTCTTCTCCTTGGCAGCCCTCTCTCTCTCCTTACGTGAATCATGAATTTAGAGAAAGTTTCAGATTTCTGATCGGTAATCTGGCGGCCAGAGAATAGAGAATATATATAGGCTACAGCAGGGACCATGAGGAGAAATTAGGGTTAGGCCTCCTAACGGATCTGGATATCCCGTGTTCAGTCCGAACACATAATCCAGGCCCATTAACAATAGCTCGGTCCACTAATGAGCTATTGTTGCACTACCTCCCTAATCCCAAATTATGTTTGTGGGCTCCTTTTATTATATGCTCGTTTGGCTCCCCATGTTAAGATATCGTATGTCCGTCGATCAAATTAAGTTACTGACAACTATATTGATTCGACATCTTTTATCCTTAAGTAGTACCGCTCAACTTTATTTGTCATGTCGGATATAATCCACCTGCAGGGTTTACATGACAATCCTTATGAGCTCCTTAAGGGGACATCATCAACCCGATGTATCGGGACATGGATTCCATTTATAATCAACAGCTCATCATACATACAATGTTATTACCCAATTCATAGAGGTTGTTGATCCATAATGAATCTCACTCTTTTATGAGTCAAAATAATGCACACTGCATATACATGTCCGTTATTATACCGGGTTAAGAGCACAAGCATCCATAATAACAGAGGTGTTTGTTCTCTTATGTAGTCAGTACAAAGAGAACAACCTCAAGTGGTCCTGTTCAATACACACAAAGTGTACTAGTGTAAACCTATAGTCAAGATAGACTAATACCATATTACACTATAACCTTTCCAATAGATTGTCCAAGTCCATCTAGGTTGTGAACTATTTATATACTCCATAGGGAACTGATAATATGATCTTCTGTGTGACACCACACACCATATTATCTACAATATAGAATATCAGACATTTGCATTAACACTTGCAACAAATACAATATGCAAACATTTGTCCATATGATTCTCATTCAAAATTTAAGGAAATAAGGTTACTAAAAAAGTGATGCTTTTAGTATATAAGCCTAACACACCTATCTCCCCTTCCTTCCTAATAGCTTCTAAATCTCAACAGGTCATTACATAATATTAATTATCTATCACAGGGATTATTAGTGGGGTTTAGTAACATCTGTTTCTATAGACGTTTCTTCATTTTAAGTCGTTTCACTTTCTGCGGCAGGAAAAATTCTTGGAGAAGGCAAAACTCTCTCCAGATTACTTCATTGCTGATTGTGAGGAAATTTTGGTACGTGACACGTCACTTTTATACCTTTCCTTCTCCAACATCAACATCCCGTAGTATGGAACTTGTAATTATATGATTGATTTTCAAGTGTAAGATTAAGCATCTCCTAAATTTATTACCCGTACACCGATCCTGTAAACCTTATAAAACTTAGTCTACCATAATTTCTTACTTAAAATACAGTACACATACATAAATAGGGGACAGCGCAAAATGGACAAAGTGACATGGACAAGGCACCTATTTTTCTTGTCCTAGGGTATTTTGGAGTCTTGTATCGTGGCAAATACATGTACGACATAGACACGGCACCGACCAACATGGACAAAGTGACACAGACAAGGCGCAGATTCAGAAACTCATCATTAATATGAATAGATTGTTATCAGAATAGAAGTTTGAGGCAAGTTTATCATTCATGTATCTTCCTGTCAAAAATTTCAAGGATCTGAGAGCAATAGATGATGGTAGAAATGTCCAGTAGGTTAGGTGTTGTTGACTGGATGATGGCGCCCGTGCTAATTTTGTATGGCAATCGGCAGAAGATGAGGATTGTATATCTTTTGGAAGCTATTTCCTTCATTTTGACTATAAGGTACAGTAATTGCTTAGGATTATTCATTTACTCGAGATACTGAGTAATAAGCCTAGGATTAACTCTAGTTTATTTGTAACGTACAGGTGAAGCCTTCAACCCTTAAATGATGTAAATTTCTACGGATTGCAAGTTGGAAGAAGAGAACAAGAAAAGGAGCAAAGATTTATTAGTTTTCTCAAAAGAAATACATACAAAGAGTATGTATATATAACCCTAAATAAACCCTAATTGAAGAACTCGTCAACCAATTGGTTGAGTAGTCACCTAATCGACATACCAGAGACATCCAGGGGGTGACAGGTGTTTCAGTAGTCGACCTGAAGTCAATTCATTTACTACAACCAACCAACCCCCCCCCCCCCCCCCCCCCCCCAACCCCCCAACCCCACCCACCCACCCACGCCCGCACCCACACACCATGGTGCTGCAGATATATCATGCAAACCATACTTCTACATAAGAACATCTGATCACCCTTACCAAATGAAGAGTTGTAGAAGATAAGAATCCAACATATAAATTAAATTGCCGATCACCTTCACATGATTAAAATGGCTTTCCATTTCTATATATTATTTATGTATGTCATGGATTTTGGATGTGACACAATACAAATTGTTGTTGGACTGTCCTAACACAAACATGAACAAGTTGAGTTTAATTCTCATTCTACAAGTTCTTCATCCAAATCTACTTACATGTATTATGTGCATTGGCATGGTATTCAATTTCTGCCTTTGTATTAGCTATAGCAATTGCTACTTTTCCAAGATATCCTAAATATCCTCAAGGAAATGTCCAATACTCAGTTGTTGATCTTCTACTGATGGAGATCTTGCCCTATAAACCTTGTTCGTGATTAACCTCCATCTATTAAACATTAGGAACTTTACATTCTCATGAGTTTCTCTTGAGAATCCACAATTGAGTAGTTACACTTTCAACAATGATATATATGTTTTGGTAAGGTCAGATAATTATGTTGTCTCACCAACCAAGGTATCCTCTGGCATTCTTTAGTCGGTTTCTCTTATCTTTGTTCTAACTTTACATTCAAATTCATAGGTGTACCCACAGGTTTTCCATTAATAAACTTTCCTTAATCCATCAAACAGTCAACTTTGGTAGTGGACTTGTCAAATTATGTTAGCTGCAAGCTCTAATGAAGGATGTTCTAGGAGTTAATTGGTCAATCTAGTCGATTGGGTAGTCAACCTGCCGTTTCGATACATTCTCACCATGACACAGATTTTGGCTTCACTCCGTGGTCAGAGGAGGAAGAAATTCTACCTTTGCAATCAAGAAAGTATAACTACAACATTAAAAAACCATCAACCATTTTTTGGGGTATCTTCCATTCACTGTTTTAAGGCATCTCCTCTCTCACATTGTCAAAATCCATATCATTTTTCACAACCTCAAACCAAATTCTTGTAGATTTACCGCTAGACCTAATAACTTTATAAACTACTAGTACTAGCCTATCAGTCATAACCGGTGCATTTATTGATCTCCCTTGCACGTGTCCTAACCATCAGTTTATCCCATGTTACCTCAATCAGCGCCACCCCAACTTGCCACAGATTCACTCTTTGTTACTATCTTCTAATGTTCAATAATCTATCTTAATTTCTCATTCAGCTACACTCAATTTTGAACTCTTAAGTGTCCAACACTAGAACCAATAAAGCATGGTTGTTCTTATTGTTATCTTGTAAGTTATCCTTTCAATTTCAGGGGAATCCTTTGATCACAGACCATTTTGGTCCTGCTTAAACCATCCTGCTTAAATTTTATCAACAATATTCTTCTCAATCTTTCTCCATGATGCTGGATCATCAATCCTAAATAACAAAACAATCACACTTGTGTACTTATTGACCATCAATTTGTATTCCTCCAGCTTCGCGCCCAAACCCAGCCCGCTCCCCATGTAGCCGCGTCTGCTAACTCGGAACCATCTAACTAGAGTCCCTAGATCCAACACCAAAACCTAGTCCACCCTTGTTGTAAACCCAAGAACAATTTCTAAATTACAAAGTAATTGTAAAAGAGGAAATACAATGAAAAATAAATAAACAATATTACTGTCTTTAACAGAAGATTCATTGAAGTGATCTTATGGAATCTCAGAAGGAATCTCGCACATTGTAGCTTTGGACACTTTGGATAATCAAGAAAGGATGTGCAATATGAATTCTTGACGTCCTTCAACTTGTATACCGACATATCTTCTCTTGAAGCGCAAAGAGAATTATGATAAGAATTTTTGGAGTGGAGAGGTTTGAAGAACTCTTCATGGTTTGAGCACTATTTTTAGGCTTTAGGGCACTTGCTACATCCATTTAGGACTCCTAAATAGTTTCCGAATAAGCCCTAAAAAGCGCCATTAGTTTGACTTATTTAGGCAACCAAATTGTCAATAAAACCTTCAAAAACTAAAAAGAATTTTTGTCTATATTAGTTCAGATCTCAAATAGCTGGTTGCACTGCTGGCCCGCTAACTGCGTTTTGCCCAGCCAGCTCAGTGCTGGGCTTGCTTGCGTGCTTCTTCTTCTTTTGTTTTCTTTTGGATGGACTTTTGATTTCCTTTTATTTTTCTCCAAAACAATTTCCTTGGCACTCGAATAAATTCAAAAAAATTCAACCCCAAGTTTTCAACCTCTGCTCCAAAAAGGAACATCGGTAGGTTGTAGATCATTTTTCTTTTGATGTTTTGTTCTTTGTTAAATTATTTGATAGGTTTTGGTTGTGAGAAAAATGGTGGATCTTGATCTTGAACTGCTTTAATTTATTTATTAGTCTTAATTTGTTTGCTCCAAAATGTACATACTCTTTAAACATTTGGCTCTCTAATGTTTCCTTCCTGGATCCCGTCCATGATCACACGACTTTACTATAGGAATTATGCATATCTGTCTTGTTTCCAACGAGTTCATTGTTGAATATGCATATTTGTAAACTCTACTCATAATCTTGTTGGTTTAATGGTTTATGTTTTCAGTTTACCAACGACTTTGTGTTGACATTTGAGAATAGTTGTATCTTTACTTTCATTTACAAGTTATTGACAGACGTCTTGTGTTTCAAAAGCATTCATAATTTTGCAAAACATCTCTATATTTTCAACTCTCCAAATTAACGCTCCATGCTCAACCTGCAACGTGAAGTACGAATTTGGTCCTTCAAACAAAAAGTGGAAGTTGCTCCTCATCTGAACTAGAAAAGAATAAATAAGAAAATATGGTCATTTAGGCTTTGTTGTTTTTATGGAAAGCGAGGTGAAGGAAGATAAAATGAAATTGTTTCATGTAGAAACTTGATCCCATTTACACAGGATCAAGTTTCTTTTTTTTTCCCTTTCCCTCGCTTTATTAGCAAACAAACACAGCCTTGTAGAAAGAAAGTATAATCTCTCTGATTGCAAGTTGCCCTTATAAGGGGGCACAGTAGAAGAAGAACCATGTGGGCGAAATCTCAGTCTATAGGTTATGGTTCAGTTTCCTTGGCCAGTCAAACCTATTATAGTAAAAGACTACTAGTTATTTGGCCATGAAGAAATGAAAGGGCATTTTTCATTCCATAGTCTTATCTAATACTAAGTCATTTTAGTCAAATTTCTTTTCATTTACTGCCTTATTCATTGTACTGTTTTTTTATATATTAGAAGGTTGCTGCTGTTGTCGATGAGTTGCCTCTTGGATTGCATGACAAATACATATTTTGTATAAGGTAGCCACCTCCACTATATAGATTGCCATATTTTTAATGAACTTTACGGCCTTATTGAGGGCTAACCATTTGTTTTGCAGTCCAGTTGACATGAATGATGATATTTCATCTCAGGGTCTGATGCAGGTAAGTCTGCTACGTCTATTTTATGGTCTTTAACTAGATTTGTAATTTGTGGATGGTGAAGCTGACATGATGAAAATGTTGGGAGGGAGCAGTTTGCAGAGAATTATGCAAAGAAAGGCCTTGTTCGACTTAGAGAAATATTTACACCTGGAACGCTTCAGGTTCCTAAAACACAAACTGCACTCAAGGAACTTGAATCCATTCACAAGGTAAACTTTGTGCTTCGAAAATGTCTAAAATGATGGGGTGATGTCTTTTTCTTTAAGGGGAGTCACCAAGTGGTGTAATATACGCCTCGTGTAAAATAAAGCACAACACATTGAGAACATAAGTTTTCTGCAGGTAGTGCGATAGAGAATGGAAGTCTTCTTTATGTGGGAATGGTGCAACATTCTTCAGTAGAAAAAAGAGGGAAGAATTGGAATTTTTGAATAGATTAACTCATGTCGGATTCAGATCCCTAATGCCAGTATCTCATAATGTTCCGTAATGTCAAATGAATATTGGGAGAATACATGAGATATGCAACTAGAAAATTTCATCTCTCATGCATTGTTTCATATTTGCATGGTATTACGAGTAAGGGAAGGCTCCTAGATTTAGTATATTATTTTCAAATAAATATTTTTTATAAATGTCCAAATTGTCTTCTTAGAATATAAAAGGCTCAGCCTAAAACCAAAGTAACAACACTTACAAATGCCTTTTAGATTCAAAGAAAAGTCTCTTTTAGAATTTTTTTTTTTTACAAGATCCCTTTTAGATTTTGCACAAAGTCCTTTCATTGTTTTGGTTCAAAGAAAAGTCATATTGTAGATTTTGCCCAATGCCTCCCTGATCCTCAGAATCGGGCCTAATTATGAGATATTGGCATTGGTGAGTCCCAATCCACTTATGTCATCATTGGACTAAAAGTTTCAACTTGGAGTTGAGTAGTTATTTGTCATGATTTGTTATCCTTTAGGGGGGCATTTGGTACGCAAAACTTTTTTATTCCCGGAAAGATTTACGGTGGGAAAGCTATTTCCATGTTTGGTTTAGGTTATAAAAATTTGTTTCCAAAAATTGCAAATACTGGGTAAACTATTTGCCTACGAAACATGGGAATCATATCCCATAAGGACAAGTGGTTTTTTTTTTGCCCGGGTAATTTTTTTTTCTTTTCTGATCTTTTTCTATTTTCTTTTTCAAGAAGTTTTTTGTTTTGTTTTTAGATTTTTTTGTTCGTTTTTTTTCATTTTTTAAGTTTTTTTTTTGTCTTTTTTCATTCTTTTAAGAATTTTTTTGTTTTTTGTCATCGCAGTTTTTTTATATTTTTCATTTTTTAAGAATGGATTATTTTTGTTTATTTTTTTTTTCAGTTTTTCATCTGTTTCATTTTTTTAAGATTTTGTTTGGGGTTTTCTTTATCCTTTTTCAGGTCTATTTTTTTTTATCCTTTTTCAGTTTTTTTCCCGGAAATATATATATATATATATGTATTCACCAAACATGAGGAATATAAATTTTCAGGGAATTAATTCTAGAAAATTCGATTCCCGGAAATATAGAAATCCCAGCTATACACTATTTTGCATACCAAATGCTCCCTTAGTGTCATGCAATTCCCTTGTCCACCCTACTAATTTGGTATCAAAACTTCCTGGAGGTCTCGACTTTGATTTCTCTAATTTTTCAACTCGACCAAAACATCCAGGAGATGTGTACCTTTGATTATCGTATCGAGCATGAAGTTAGCCCACAAGCATATTCGATGGGAGATGCAAATTTTATGTGAATTTCTTTGTTATCCATGTTAGTCCATGTCCTTGGTGCGAAAGAGGTATGCGATCGCTATTATGTATTAACTGTTTCCCTTGTTTATGGTTTAAAAAGGTTTTGGATCTCTACGTCTGGTTAAGCTTCAGGATGGAAGAATCCTTCCCTGACCGCGAGGTTGCTTCCTCTCAGAAGGCAATTTGCAGCTTGTGAGTACCTAACGTATGCTCCAATATTATTTCTTCCTAGTCACTGTCGCGATTGATTGGTCTCCTCACCTTGCCGCTCTTGTTTTCAGATTGATTGAAGATTTTCTAGAGAGGCTAGGATGGCAGAAACATGGAGGAAACCATCAGCAGCAAAAGTATAAGACACTGTCAAATGAAGGGGACATTAGCTTCTTCAAGTTGGGACAAGGAAAAAGTAATTGACAGAAAAGGAACAACACCGGGGAGCGCTTGTACAAACCTTTTATAGATCCTTAACTATATATATATATATATATATATATATATATATATATATATATATATATTTTTTTTTTTTTTTTTTTTTTTTTTTTTTTTTTTTTTTCGGCCACCCAGCCATCTCATGCCCACGGGGGTGCTCGAACTATATATATGGAATCCTGGTGTGGGGGTGGTGAATGCTGAAGAGGCGCAGGTACTCTCATGCCATTGTGGAATGTCTATGGAGCAATCTGATAAATGATTCCAAATGTTTAAGGCGTCAAGAAATGAGTTGCGTGTCACCACACATCGAGTATATAGGAGGGATGCTACGTGGACCGCGTTTTTGGTCCGTAGTTTGGCCTGCGGTCCACATGGCGCTGCTTCATTCCGGTGGCGGGCCCCACACAAATAAGAGAAGGGGGGGCAATGGTTTGGAATAAGTACGCCCGCAGTCCCGTCCGGCGGGCAGAGACCGCGGGCTCTTTTGCATTTTCGATATAGAAGACATCAATGGATTGGTAGTTCTCCAGTTTCTAGTACTAAATGTTTTATGTAGCTCCTTTTCGGTATTTATGTTGTATTTAAATTTATTCATTTGGATGTGATGTCCATATCCAGTGCAGGCCACAGCCTTTGATATATACTAGATATAATATATATTTTGGGAAAATTTATGAAATGTCCAAAAAACGAAAAAAAAATTTGAAAATTCACCGCGCAATAACATTTTATCGCGTGTCCAGAATTAGCAAAAAATATATAAAGAGGGTTTCAAATGACCTTTTTGCCCTTCCTTCTAATTTATTGAAACACTCACGAAACTACTCTTAAAAAAACGTTTCGATACTTTTTCTTCCATACGCTGTTCACTTTCGAATCTAGGTTTTCTCAAAAATCTTCAAAAATTCGTCGGAAAATTTCGGAAAGACCGAGACAAACGGCAAAAGTGTTAAAACGGAGGTCCAAACATCATTTTTTTTACGATTCTAAAATTTCGGAAGGCTGACTAACAGAGTAGCTGTTAATTTCAGGCTCCTCGAAGATACGCTCATTTTGCGACAAATCGGGCTTCGTTTCGACCTCCCAGTCAAAAGTTGTGGCCCTCCAAAGTTTCAAATGACCATAAAATGCAGGAGAATGACCATTCTCCGTGTTAGAACACGAAGAATGTTAATTTCGCATGAGGGTGACCATTCTCCGTGTTAGTAACATGGAGAATGGCATTTTTCGTCTTAATTTACACGGAGAATGGCCATTCTCTGTGTTAGTAACACGGAGAATGGCATTTTTCGTCTTAATTTACACGGAGAATGTCATTTTCCGTGCTAAATTACACGGAGAATGGCATTCTCCATTCTCCGTCTTAATTTACACGGAGAATGTCATTCTCCGTGCTAAATTACACGGAGAATGACATTCTCCGTCTTAATTTACACGGAGAATGGTCATTCTCCGTGCTAAATTACACGGAGAATGTCATTCTCCGTGCTAAATTACACGGAGAATGACATTCTCCGTCTTAATTTACACGGAGAATGGTCATTCTCCGTGCTAAATTACACGGATAATGTCCATTCTTCGTGTTATTTTACACGGAGAATGGCCATTCTCAGTATTAAAACGTAGGAGAATGACCATTCTCCGTGTAATTTAATACGGAGAATGGCATTCTCCGTGCTAAATTACACAGAGAATTGTCATTCTCCGTCTTAAATAACACGGAGAATGGTCATTCTCAGTATTAAAACGTAGGAGAATGACCATTCTCCGTGTAAATTACACAGAGAATGGCATTCTCCGTGCTAAATTACACGGAGAATGGTCATTCTCCGTGTTAGAAAGTAGCACGGAGAATGCCATTCTCCATTTTAGTAACACAGAGAATGGCATTCTCCTTGTTAAAATACAGAAGAATGACTATTCTTCGTGTTATATCGACGGAGAACAGTTGACAGAAACCTAATTTTTTATTTTTATTTTGTTTTGTTGAAAGAAATTTGACATAAATAAAGCTTCAAAAGTTTTCGTTCTTTTTTCAGAACGATGCTAACTCTTATGGAAAAGAAGAAGAAGATATTCTCTCCATAATTGTCCTAATTGTCGGAAAAGAAGAAGAAGAAGAAGAAGAAGAAGAAGAAGAAGAAGAAGAAGAAGAGCGATGATCGGAGTTCGACTGGAAAAAAACACGGTGAACTACGAACGATCTTTGCAATCTCTGCTGAAGATGAGAGCAATGGAATTCAGATCTCTCGTGAAGAAGAAGAAGAAGAAGAAGAAGAAGAAGAAGAAGAATACGACGAGAATCGCAATCAAAATCTGAGTTTGTGCGGAGGGGTAGTTATGGTATTAATTTTGTAAATATAGAGCATCTAAAGGGAATCTTGAAATACTTAACGTGGAAATATATAAGCACATCCAACGGATGTGAACATGGATGGTGCTTTAAGTCATCTAATCTTAACCGTTGATTTACCAATAGTTAAGATTAGATGACTTAAAGCACATCGAACGGATGTGAACATGGAAATGCATGGGAGATTCAAAAATTGTGGGGATGTCAATCCTTCCTTATATATATATATATATATATATATATATATATATATATATATATATATATATATATTTTATTTTTATTTTTTGTCAATCCTTCCTTTTATATATATATATATATCTGGAAATTGCTGAGAAACCCAATTTCGGGGTGGGCTTTTATGAAATGCCCACCCGCTGGATAAGTTTTATGAAATACCCAGAATTAAGTATTTTCACGTTAAATATTCCAAGATTCCCTTTTAGATGCCACCCGCTAGAAACTGCTATTTTTATAATACCGAAACTACCCCTCCGCGCGAATTGGTCATCTATATGTATTTGAAATGCCCAAAAACTAAAAAAGTTTTATGTAAAACCCACCGCTAAAAAAACTTTCATCGCGTGCCCAGAATTAGAGAAACTTATCCAAAGCGGGTTCCAAATGACCCTTTTGCCATTCCTTTTAATTTATTGGAAACACCCACAAAACTGTTCTTAAAAAAACGTTTCAATACTCCATCTTCTTCCATACGCTGCTCACTTTCGAATCTAGGTTTTCTCCTCAAAAATCTTCAAAAACTCGTCGAAAAATTTTGGAAAGACCGGGACGAACGACAAAAGTGCTAAAACGGAGGTCCAAACATCATTTTTTTGCGAATCTAAAATTTCGGAAGGCCGTCTAACGATGAAGCCGTTACTTTCAGTCTCCTCGACGATACGCTCATTTTGCGACAAACGGGACCTCGTTTCGACCTCCCAGTCAAAAGTTATGGCCCTCCAAAGTTTCAGCTAACCATAAAATGCAGGAGAATGATATTCTCCGTCTTAATTTACACGGAGAATGACCATTCTCCGTCTTAATTAGGACGGAGAATGACATTCTCCGTCTTAATTTACACGGAGAATGGTCATTCCAGTGTTAAAACGCAGGAGAATGACCATTCTCCGTGTTAGAAACACGGAGAATGCCATTCTCCGTGTTAAATGAAACGGAGAATGTCATTCTCCGTGTTAAATAAAACGGAGAATGGCATTCTCCGTCCTAATTAAGACGGAGAATGGCCATTCTCCGTGCTAAATTAAACGGAGAATGACCATTCTCCGTCTTAATTAGGACGGAGAATGCCATTCTCCGTGTAATTTATCACGGAGAATGGTCATTCTAGTGTTAAAACGCAGGAGAATGACCATTCTCCGTGTTAGAAACACGGAGAATGACCATTCTCCGTGTTAGAAACACGGAGAATGCCATTCTCCGTGTTAATTAGGACGGAGAATGCCATTCTCCGTCTTAAATAAAACGGAGAATGCCATTCTCGGTCCTAATTAAGACGGAAACGGAGAATGGCATTCTCCGTCCTAATTAAGACGGAGAATGCCATTCTCCGTCCTAATTAAGACGGAGAATGGTCATTTCCAGTATTAAAACGTGTAATTTAGTTTTTTCAGGAATAAAGAGTTTCGTTCTTCTTTCAAAGCGATGATAATTCTTATGGAAAAGAAGAAAAAAGATCTTCTCTCCACAATTGAAGATCTGAGTTCAAATGTCTCCACGATGAAGATGATGATGATGGTGATGATGATGACGAGCGATGATCTGAGTTCGACTGAAGAAAAATACACCGAACTACGAACGATCTTTGCGATCTCTGCTGAATATGAGAGCAATGGAATTCAGATTTTCCGTGAAGAAGAAGAAGACGAAAATCGCAATCCAGATCTGAGTTTTTTGAATTCAAATACATATAGATGACCAATTCGCGCGGAGGGGTAGTTTCGGTATTATAAAAATAGCAGTTTCTAGCGGGTGGCATCTAAAAGGGAATCTTGGAATATTTAACGTGAAAATACTTAATTCTGGGTATTTCATAAAACTTATCCAGCGGGTGGGCATTTCATAAAAGCCCACCCCGAAATTGGGTTTCTCAGCAATTTCCAGATATATATATATATATATATATATATATATATATATATATATATATATATATATATATATATATATTCTACTATATAATAAGAAAACTTAGATGGTGAAACTTTTAAATTCCGAAAATACCCTTACATACTTATACTAATTAAAAATAGTTCATTAATTTTAATAAGGACAACTTAGTAATTAGGAAGACTACCATTTGGTCTTCCTAAAGAGTTTTTCTAAACTAATTAAGAAATATTAAAATACGTGCAAGGCACGTGCACATATGCTAGTATATATATAAAAGCTTTTCTGCTGCACAATCAAATATTTGTTAACGCTGCTGTTATGCTGCAATAGGAATTTGTGACTGAAGCAAGTGCAGTTCCGACCAATGTTTTAAAAACGGAAGCGGTTAGGAAACTGGATTGGGTCAAACCGGTGCAACTATGGGTCAAATCCATCAATGTTTTAAAAAGTCAGTGCGGTTCAAAATCCAACTGGGTCCAATGGTTCTGTGGTCTGACTAGCCTGGTCGACCAGGTTGGCCGGGTTATCCAGAAAAGTAATGGGTCAGTATTAAATCAGCCCGGGTTGACCGGTTCAACCAGCTGGTTCAGTCTGGTCTGTAAAACACTGGTTCGGACTATACCTATTTGTTTCACAGAGGCTTTTGTTCACCGTGGACACGATTCAATGGAACGGTGATGCTTTTGCAGCTGGTCCTTTTTTTCCGAGCAGCAACCGTGGATGGAGTTGTTTCGGTTCTTGACGCACTAGTAATCTTATCATCGAGTCTCAAAATCTCTACTAAGAGAGTATTTGGTTTTGCAAAAAGGATCGACTTTCGATTACGTAAGTATGGTCTCGGTTAATTTTCTGTACTCGTTTCATGTTATGGGAATCGAACTAAAATAGCATAGCACAAAGATGAAACAAGTATTCAAAAATTGAACTATTGTAGCAGTGAGTTTTGTATCTCAAGTGTGTGAGAGGGGGCTCATAACTCAATCCTCGAGAGGAGGAAGAGAAGAAGACGGGGAGGGCAAAAGACTTTTTAGCCTACTTTAATCCTCGGAGGTTCCAGTAATATTTGACAAGATTTGAGGAACTTATTTACAGAAATAGCAGATGCAAGTGATTTGTATTCAAAATAATGTAATCATCTTTATTGTGTGGTAAATGAGAAAAATTATAACCAAATAGAATCATCCAAATTTATCAGATCCTAAGATTCTTTCTTGACGATCTCATATGGCATATGCATTGTTTACAGCGTCTTCGTCAAGCTCAAAGAGAGTGTATGGTTTCCTAACCCTAGCGTGTCCTTCAATTCTAAATTTGACATCATCTCCGGTTCTGAGAAGTTCATCAGCTATGGTATTGGCATAAGTAGACTTGAGTGAATCAACCAGATTTATCAACGTTATGAAATCTCTACGGTTCTAAACGATTTCATCAGCTGTCATCGATGAAGTAATTAATTTTTTCTTGCACCAACAGTTTAACTTAAAATTTGATTGAAAAGTCCATGTAACATGTTCATGTCTTCGAATATATTTTGAGCTTCCTTTTATCCTCGTGTCATATATTGTTGCTCAAGTTAAAAGTTTTGTAGTCGTGTATAATACGTTCATGCACAGACGCTGATCTAAACTACTTTTATCTCCATCTCTTCCTACAGGTCATCATTCAACGTCTTTGCTGCCTACATTTTTTTAGGAGGGATTTGTTATTAGAAATTTGTGAATTTAACGAAGCCCAAAATTTTCTTTGCCATCGGGCTTCTAGACCATGAAACCCGAGCGAGCGATGGTGACCGCTCCGACTGCCTGCCATTGTCAAAACTATCTCATACTCCTTGGGCGTAGCGGTTTTTCAGGTCAGAAAGAGAAGACCACAACTAATAAAACTGGAAGGAAGTGTGGATGAATTGTGGCATGATTGGATATTAGGAAAGAAGCCCCCATATTAATCCTGACATCACTCCATATTTTGGAGCATTGTTCACGTCCAAAGACAGACAGATGCCCACAACGTCACCGTCACATTTCTTGTATAGGTAGAAGAAGAACATCGCTATTCTAAATAAAGATATATGGGCTGGATCTAGACTGTTTTTTGGTACCAATAATGCTAAGTCTACTACCAAATACTTACAATCCTCTTACAACCACTCACCCATGTGCTGACATGTGGACCATGACCCACATGTCAGCAATGGGTGAAGGTTGTAAGAGAGTTGTAAGCATTTGGTTGTAACTGTAGCATTACTCTTTTTGGTACTCAACTTAACATAGATCAGCTGTTTTATGAAAATGAGTTTAAGGTGATAAGACCTGCGGCAAAGTTACCGTCCCCCATTATTCTTTGCTAATTCTAGGCTAATGATAAGGGCACAGCCTTTTTTACTCGGGGCTGTCCAAGTGACTGTTTTCCATTATTTACAAGTTTGCCACTGAAAAAATTACTCAGGACTATCCAAGTGGTAGGTATAAAAGTTAACTCTTAAATTTTTTTTCTTTTCTTCCTCACTCTCCATTCTCTCTCCCTCTTTCTTCTCCAAACCCTAGGTCTGGTCCCCACACTTTTTTCAACCCCATATTTCTCCAAACCCTAGAAGATTCTCCAAGGAAGATTCTTAGAATATTCGGTACGATGACGTCCGCTAAACGACAAAATTTCTGAGGTTTTTTTTTTTGAAGTAATCTTATATTTTGTCCCAATGTAGAAATTATGGAAGAAAGTGGATCATCACGTCTATCAATCGAGGAACCCGGATCTTTCGAACAACACGACAAAACACCCGAAGAACTCTCGGTAAATTTCCGACCGACTGCTACGCATTCGACTGTACAACAGGACTGCCAGACTTTCTGGCAGTCCATAGAACACGAAGGACTGCCATATTACGCGGCAGTCTATTTGTACAACTAGTGTAAAATAGGACTGCCGCAAAACATGGCAGTCCAAGAAGTAACGAGGACTGCCAGATTATGCGGCAGTCTATATGTAGAAATACTGTACAGTTGGACTGCCAGACATTCCGGCAGTCCATAAAACACGTAGGACTGCCACATAACTCAGCAGTCAATATGTAGAACTAGTGTTAAATAGGACTGCCAGACTTTCTGGCAGTCTATAAAACACGAAGGACTGCCACAAAAATCGGCAGTCTATGTGTAGAACTAGTGTAAAACAGGACTGCCAGACTTTCTGGCAGTCTATAAAACACGATGGACTGCCAGAGTCCTGTTGTACAGTCCTGAAGGAAGGGCAATTTTCCTTGACAGTCTTGAAGTTGTTGATATTGTAATTTTGGTTGTAATTGTGATTGGCAATTTTTTTTTGAAATTAAATGTAGGGCCTACCACCTCCTATTTCCATTGACTTGAGTAATATATTCTCAATGGATGTCGCATTTGAATCTTATGAAGAAGCATTAGAATGGTGCAGACAAGTTGGAAGGCAAGTAAACACAGTCCTCGTCATTTCAAGGTCATTACGAGGCCCGTCGTGTCGTAAAACTGCTGATCTTGGATGCGAAAGAGGTGGGACATTTAGGCTTCATCGAAGGAAAGAAGAATGTGCCCTAAAAAAAGTCCCGGAGAAGGCGGTAGGGTCCAGAAAGTGCGGTTGTCCTTTCAAGATTGTGCTTGTCTCAAGAAATGATGGAAAGTGGACAGTTGATGTCAGAAATGGGATGCACAATCATACGGTGGCGGAGACACTTACCGGTCATCCCTATGTCGGAAGGTTGAACGAACAGAAGAAAAAGTTAGTTGAAGAATTGTCCTGCTCCGTAGTTGGCCCGAAGCAAATTTATTCCGCGGTACGCCAGAAGAATGAACAGAACAAGTCAACAATGAGGACAATCTACAATGCACTCTCGAGATCGAGGACAAATACCCTAAGAGGAAGAATGGCGATGCAACAAGTTTTGAAGTTACTTGCCGACAATCACTATGTGGAGTACCATAGAAGACATCCGTCGTCCAATAAAATTATCTCTATGTTTTGGGCGCATCCGGAGTGTACACATTTGGCACGGTCCTTTGCCGATGTCTTGATGGCTGATTGCACGTACAAGACATTCCGGCAGTCCATAAAACACGTAGGACTTCCACATTGTCGGCTTCACGTCAACGGGTAAATCATTTTCAGTTGTATTTTGTTTCTTGAAGAATGAAACAGTAGATACATGGGCATTGAACAAATTGAAGACACTTTACACTGGACACAAAGAGCCGTCTGTTTTTGTCACCGATCGAGAATATGCATTGATGAATGCTATAGATATCGTATTTCCTCATGCTCGTAGACTACTATGTACATGGCATATTAATCGAAATATTCAAGCACAATGCAAGAGCCAGTTTGAAAAAGTAGACGGCAAACTTGATATTGACCGCTTCACAGAATTCTACGACGATTGGGGCCTTGTTTGGCGAGCAAGTACTGTAGACGCTTTTGACAAAGCGTGGTTGGAGTTCAAAGAGAAGTGGGAAAGTAGCAACAAGCCATGTATATCTTATATCAAAGACACATGGGTTGATCCATTTAAAGAAGATTCCGTCTTAGCATGGACAAATAAGGTGAAGCATTACGGCACGACCAGTACAAACCGTGCCGAAGGTTCACACTCAAAACTGAAGAAATATATACGTTCATCGGTCGACGGTTTTGTGTCAGTTTGGCAGTCGATTAATCTAATGACCAACTCGACGGTGAACGAAATCAAGGCTTCATTTCAGATGAGCCTGAATATTATAAAACACGAACATAGGAAAGAGAAGCTTTTGTTTGATTTAATCCATATATTGTCTCACTATGCTTTGGGGTTTATATTTGAAGAGATTGCTCGGGCAAATTCAGTTGGTGTTGATACCGAAGAATGTGGTTGTACACATCGACATTCTCTCGGCCTTCCTTGTGCTCATGAGATCAACGAATATCGATGTCAAGGCAGACCTATTCCAGTAGTGGTCGTTGATCAACGTTGGAGACAATTGTCAGTTATGCCTATGGTGGAGAGTCACGACGATTTCTTTTCCTTGCCAGAAGTTAAACTTCTTCATACAAGATGGTGTGCTGCCCTAGAACCTGAGAGGAAGTCTATTGAACATAAAATTCAAGAACTTGCCCACCCGGCAAGCAGTCATGTGCAGGAGCCATCTGTTGTCATTTTCTTGAAGGGTAGACCACCAAGAAGACTTACAAGAACACAGAAGAAGAAGCTCGAGTCTACTAGAAGAGAACTATCATTATTTGAGTATATTGAAAGAAGCATGGAAAGGTTCGTTTGTCCAAAGAGGAATGACAAGCTTCCTATTCAACGGAAGAAACAGAAAACAAGCATTGGTGTCACATTCGACATGTATATTCATATATTTAATCCTGCAATACGGGAGTACATTTGGTCTATTGAAGATGTGCCTAAAGATGGACATTGTGGGTACCACGCCCTTGCAAGACATCTAGGCTACTCCGTTAAAGACGAATGGAGGCAGGTTAGTGCAGAGCTGTACGAGGAGTTGGAGTCTCATCTTCCCTTCTACAGCAAATTACTAAGCCCAGATACAGTTAGAGAATTATTGACAAGCATTCCGTGCGCCGATTAGACTACTGGAGAGGAACATTACATGGATATTCCTTCTGCTGCATATCTATTCGCTAACAGGTACAATATACCTACACATTCTTACTAACGTGAAAAGTTTGATAAATACTTATACTGCATTTGTATTCGCTTACAGGTACAAGATCCTAATTATCATTCTGTCGAAGAGAAGTAACAACACTTTCTTCCCAATGACCGCTCCTCCGGCAGACTACACTATGTCCACTCTACATGCCATTGGACTTGATTATAATCACTTCGTCATCCCGCGGTTTATCGGGCACAGTCCTATTCCCCCCCCCGATCCAATCTGGTATAAACATGCTCCGGAAGAATCGATCGCTTGGACGACGCTGTACACCGATGCGATCAATGCCTACAAGGAGAAAACAAACTACGTGCAACCTAAACCAATGCCGAAAGACCACTACGATGTATTGATTGACTGATAGTGGGGAGCATCACCGATAGTTTTGTCATATTTTGTAACTTGAAAGAAGGATAAACATTTCTTTCGTCCTACACCGATAGTTTTGTCATATTTTGTAACTAGAAACAAGGATAAACATTAATGTCTATACCGAAGAATGTGGTTGTCAAAAGAAATGTAAATATTTGGTCCTACGCCGATGTTTATATCTTTGGTCCTACTCAGATACACTATTTTACATCATTTTGTAAAGAAGAAGAATGAAGTTTATTTTGGTATGACATTTGAGTATCACATTTACAGTTGAGTATCACATTTACCAGGACTGCCCAGAACACTGGCAGTCCATCGTGAATGAAATACTGTCAGGGAACTGGGCAGTCCAATTTAGAACTTGCTGTGAACAAGGACTGCCCAGTTTCCTGGGCAGTCCTTGTTCACAGCAAGTTCTAACTTGGACTGCCCAGTTTTTTGGCAGTCCATCGTGAATGAACGACTGCCAGGGAACTGGGCAGTCCAATTTAGAACTTGCTGTGAACAAGGACTGCCCAGTCCTTGTTCACAGCAAGTTCTAACTTGGACTGCCCAGTTTCCTGGCAGTCCATCGTGAATGAACGACTGCCAGGGAACTGGGCAGTCCAATTTAGAACTTGCTGTGAAAAAGCATATTACAACAAAATGATACGGAAGTTCGACATAAAGTATTCAAAACCTATTACAAAGAAAGCATAATACAACAAAATGATACCGGAGTTCGACATTAAGTCTTCAAAACATATTACAACCAAGACGTCAACAAGTATTCGAAACACAGTTCAACAAAAGCGGCACACAAATTGTTCAAACAAGAACAAGCAAGTCATTTTTTCTCATGACGCATCTTAGTCCGTCGCTCGTTTTCGAGAAACGGATAGTCCGATGCGATGTTCTGCATTTGGTTAGCAACGTCGACATAGTTCTCTCCCTTGCACAACACGAGACTTTTCCCCAAGTTTCTTACTTTCGAAGCCTGAAGAAAAAATTAAGGGTCCAAATTAGCCAGGTTACTATACTGGTAAACATTAATTCGAAAAAATACTACTTGCCATCTTTTGTAGTGCGTCAAGCAGGCCTGCCCTGTTTGGTAGAGGAGCAGCTATCGGCACTTCATTCCCTCGCGTATCTGGATTCAACATCATACCATGTCCGGCCTCTACATAATAATTCATATATTCATCAGTACAATCCCACATCTGCTCCACCGGACGTCGTAAAGTTTCACCAACTACATGACGTTGCCACTCAGTGAAGAAGTAAGAGCCCTAACGGTAGTCCGGCGGGACATAGGTTGATGCTTTGTTCCCTTTTGAAGAAGTCCTCAAATTCAAAGTGCCCGGTATAGTTTGCACGTAGCCAAACTAACGAAGCACTCTGTCTGGCATATGAGGCTCCTCAATTTCTTGACAGGATATCAGACCTTGAAATAGTGAAACTCCTTGCAACGGACGAGAACTATTTCGAAGATCCTTATATGGATGCCAAATAATCTACATCATAGTATATGTAATCAAGACCAAAGAAGTTACTATTTTACACTATAATGAAATCCTAAGTAAATGAATATTTAAGTTAGCATTGTCTCACCTCCTTTTCGTTCATATCTTCAAGTGCGATACGCAGGGAAGCTAAAGTATGCGGATGTCTGCTATCTATCTTAACTAGATTCCACTTGCACATCCTAGGTAGTTGTTCATCATAGTCTTTATTAAGGGTAGCCCTCTTTAGCGTCGGGAAATGTTCGTATATCTATGCCTGTACATGAAATGTAGATGACACACATATTAATCGACCTAATTTTATTTAAACTAGAAACAAAGTACGATTTACTTGACTCACATGGAGCAGAGTTTGACAACCAGCTATAGTCTTCGATCCGACTCTAGATGCAGCGCCAAGTTCGCGGTAGAGATAAGCTAGTATACCGCTTCCAAATGATATTTGATCCACAGTGCCTAAGTTCATAAAATTGTTAACATATTTGGCGTGAATCGAAGTTCCGGACTTGTCCGGAATGCAGACGGCTCCCAAGATGAAATACATGTATGCCCGGGCCACTACATCGTCGTTGGCGTCGTCCTCATTGTCATCTTCATCGTCTTCATCGTCATCATCATCAATGTGTGCATTCCTAAGAAAACTCAAAGGAACTCCGTACAACTTCTTAAACTCGGGAAGACTAACAAAATTCTCTGCCTCAATACCGAGTGCATTGGCAACCAATTCCACCATCTCGTCATACATCTCAAAGTCGTCCGTAGAATAATTCATTAGCATTGGACCACCATCAACTCTAAGTCCCAAAATGTGGTGGACGTCGTTGAGGGTGACCGTCAACTCCCCGGAAGAGAAATGGAAACTGTTTGTTTCGGGATGCCACCGCTCCACAAACGCAGAGATCAGTGCGTGATCCAAGATCTTATACGAGTGTTTCACAATATGCTGCAACCCAGTGGGGATGATTTTGGCCTTCACACCTTCTTTCAAATTGTCAAAATTTCATGTACTGCACATTTTAGCGTGGTTAATGACCCGCAAGATACGTGAGCTTTTCTGAAAATAAAATAATATAAAGAAAATATAAATATAAAATGTAACTACTATTTTCAAAAGTCAATTTACATCTAAGGTAATGAACTTGCCAGATCTTTCCAAATTTGGTAAGATATGTGGTTAGGCAGGGACGTCATAGTGAGCAACCGATTGGCCTCACTTCCGGATCAGCTCTATCAGAAGCGGCCTTCGTGTGAGAAGGTCCAGAACCATCGTCCCCTCCCCCCCATGAACAATAGGCAAATCATCATCGGAAGAGGGAGAATCAGGACGAGTCTTCTGTTGCTTCGATTTACTTGCAACGTGTTTGGTTCGACGTGGTACAGTCTGAGAGGGTGCCGCCGGTTCACTTATCGTTATTGGTTTTTCGCGAACCCGCTCAGCTTCACGTGCCTTCCGCTTCGATGCGGTAGGACGTTTTCTTTCACCCTCAACGTCAACGTCCTTCGTCTTCGGAGTCGGGTCGTGACTACGAATATTTAATATCAATCGATTAATACTTAGCAAACATCAAACAAGACTCCCAATTCAGGACTGCCGCTCTTTCTGGCAGTCCTATGTACTATTAGGACTGCCAGAAAGAGAGGCAGTCCACTTGTACAGCAAGTATTACACAGGACTGCCGCACTTTGTGGCAGTCCTTTATGTATAAAGGACTGCCACTAAGTGCGGCAGTCCTGTGTTATACTTGCTGTACAAGTGGACTGTCGCTCTTTCTGGCAGAATAACACAGGACTGCCGCACTTAGTGGCAGTCCACTTGTACAGCAAGTATAACACAGGACTGCCGCACTTAGTGGCAGTCCTTTATGCATAAAGGACTGCCACAAAGTGCGGCAGTCCTGTGTAATACTTGTTGTACAAGTGGACTGTCTCTCTTTCTGACAGTCCTAACAGTACATAGGACTGCCAGAAACATGGGCAGTCGTCATCGACTCGAGAGGTCTAACTATCATTCCATACTTGGGTTTTTCGAACTAAATTAATAGGATTTGGGGGGGAGAAAATTGACAACTTTAAGTATTAGGTTTCTTACCTTGATTGAGAGGAACGTTTCGTGCCATCGTAGGGAGAGATCGTTGGAAATGGTGAAGACAAAGGAAATGGTGGAGATGAGGATCGAAACCCTTACCCTGACAATTGCGTAAAACAAATGGAGAGAGAGGAGTAGAAAATCGTGGAGAAGAAGAAGAAGAAGAAGAGGAGGAGGGAAAATAGGGTTTGTGAAGAGAGAGAGGGAAAATTTGAAATGAGAGTGATTTTTGGGGTTTGGGGGGGGGGGGGGGGCTGTGGGGTTTGGACAGCCCCTGAATGAAAACTTTAGACAGCCCGAGTAAAAGTTCCTCAAAGCCTGGCTAGCCCTAATCCTGGCTAGCCCCGAGTAAAAAAGGCTGTGCCCTTATAATTAGCCTAATTCTAAGGGCACCACACCAATTACTTGGGGCTATCCCAAAATTTTTTGAAAAAATTACAAGTTTGCCATCAAATTTTTTTGCTTGGGACTAGCCCAAGAAATTATACAAATAGCAACTTAATTTTATTTCCCTACTCTTCTTCTCTCTCTACTCTTTCCTTCTCCTCCACTCTTTTCTTCTCCTAAGCATTTCTAGGTCATAAAATTGTAAACCCTAACCCAAATTGTCTTCCAACCAAGACATTGTGAAGATTTAGGGTGCAAATTTTTGTTATAGTGTTATCGACTTCATCCGTTAATGGGTATGTCATCTAATTAATATATTTGTAGACTTTCTCACAATAATTTCACATATAAATAATAATTTATATGTGTTTAATTTAGAAAAAAGGAACATGGAAGAACCCGGGTCATCGAATGTAGTAGACTCTCGTCCCGATATGTCTGAAGAACACATTCTTGCTTCAGATGCACTCTTGGTAAGCCAATTTTAACATTCATGTCGAGTGAAATTTGGGGCTGTTACAGACAGGACTGCCACTACTCTGGCAGTCCACCTCTACATACAGGACTGTCCAAACAGCTGCAGTCCTTTAAAACGTAAGGACTGCCAGAGTTGTGGCAGTCCTGATTATTGAAAGGATTGCCACTGTGATGGCATTCCTGATTATTGAAAGGACTGCCAGTGTGATGGCAGTCCTGATTATTGCAATGACTGCCTTGCCTTCTGCAGTCCTACATTTTGGCAGCAGTTTGCACATTTTTGGTGTTGTGTTATTTACTTTTATTAACTTTAAGTTATATTGTAGGACTTATCATCTTCCGGTATCGAGATAGCTGCTCCAATTGGCGTCGATGTAGGCCATTTATTCAGGACCGATATGTGTTTTGAATCATACGAAGGTGCGCTAAATTGGTGCCGAGAAGTTGGACGGACAAACAACATAGTTATTGTGATATCTAGATCGGCCCGAAACCGTCCGGGACAACAAACCACAGTGGTTTCATGTGAACGAGGTGGTGTGTTAAGAAGCCATAAGAAAGATAAAGTTATCCAAAGTAAAGTTTCAAAAAGAAATGTTGGAACGAGAAAATGTGGTTGTCTGTTCAAAATCTATATTAGAAAGGATGAAGAAGCGAAGTGGACAGTCCAAGTCATGAATGGAATCCACAACTACGAGATTGCCGAAACACTATTGGGTCATCCGTATGTCGGACGGTTGAACAATACGGAGAAGAAGATAGTGGAAGACTTGTCCAATTCCGGAGTTGCACCGAGACAAATATATTCCGTCATACGACATGAAGATGAGAAGAACAAGTCTACAATGAAGTCAATATACAACGCCCTATCTTCTTCTAACGCCATTCAGTCGAAATTGAGAATGGCGATGCAAGAAGTGATGAAGTTGCTTGGAGATAATCATTATGTTGAGCACCATAGAAGACATCCCCAGAGCAATGAAGTCATTTCACTCTTTTGGGCTCATCCCGATTGCACACATTTGGCTCGATCTTTCGCCGACGTGTTAGTTCTTGATTGCACGTACAAGACCAATAAGTTCAAGATGCCTCTCTTTCATGTTGTCGGCTTCACCTCTACATGGAAAACATTTCTAGTTGCTTTTTGCTTCATAAAGAGTGAGAAAGTTGAAGACTATACATGGGCGTTGGAGAAACTGAAAAACCTTTACACCGGTCAGAGAGAGCCCTCGATTTTTGTTACCGACAGAGAGTATGCTCTAATGAATGCTATTCGGATTGTGTTTCCTCAAGCGGATACATTGCTATGCACTTTTCATGTAAATCGTAATATACAATTCCAATGTAAGTTGAAGTTCGGGAAAGTGGATGGTAAACTTGACATGCAAGTTTTTGACGAATTCAACCATGACTGGAATTGTGTATGGCGAGCCAGCACGATAGACAGTTACGCCGCCGTATGGTACTTGTTCAAGGAGAAGTGGGAGGGGAGGGAGCCGGCATGCATTTCTTACATCAAATAGACATGGCTTGAACCGCACAAATAACAATTCGTTTTAGCATGGACGAATATGGTGAAGCATTACGGTACGACAACTACCAACCGTGTCGAAGGAGCACACTCAGTATTAAAGAGGCATTTAAAGTCATCCCAAGGCAACTTTGTTTCGGTTTGGCAAGCGATACATCTATCAATATATCGGACGGTGAACGAAATTAAGGCATCATTTGAGATGGACTTAAATATTGTCAAGCATGAGCATAGAAAGGAAGTCCTCTTGGATTCTTTAATGCGTGTCATTTCTCACAAGACGTTGGATTTCATATTTGAAGAGATTGATAGGTCAAAGTTTGTCGGCTTTGATCCTCAGGTTTGTGGGTGTGTACATCGACATACACTGGGCCTCCCTTGTGGCCATGAGATTAATTCATATCGTTGTCAGTCCATTCCTATTCCAGTTGTTGATGTCGATGAACGTTGGAGGCAGTTGCTATAATGCCCATGGTGAAGACAGACGGTGATTTCTTCTCTTTGCCACAAGTGAAACTTCTCCACGCACGGTGGTGTGCCTCAGCAGGAGCAGAGCGGGAGTGCCTTGAGGTTAAAATCCAAGAACTTGCATATCCGGTGACTACTAGAATGCATGAGCCGTCCGTTATTTCCAATCCTAAGGGCAGGCCTCAAACAAGAATGAGTAGTTCACAGAAGACAAGGCTTGAGTCAACTAAGAGAGATCCATCATCCTTTGAGCATATTGAACGAAGCTTAGAGCAAGCTCCGCCTGCACGGAAGAGCAAGCTTATCATTTGCCGGAAAAAGGAGAAAACGAATATTGCAAACGAAGATACTGTGGAAAGTCAAACGTTGCGTTTGTATATCCACAATTTTCATATTGAGATTCGCAGTTACATCTGGTCTATTATCGATGTCCCGGGGGATGGCCATTGCGGATTTCATGTGCTTGCAATACATCTCGGTTATTCTGACAAAGACGGATGGAGGCAAGTGAGACAGAAGCTGTACGAGGAATTAAAGAGTCGTCTTCCATTATACTCTCGCATCCTAAGCGAACAAACAGTTGTAAGTTTGTTGACAAGTATTCCTTGCACTAACAATGTTACCGGGTAGACCACTACATGTCCGTCCCGTCTGCCTTGTATTTATTTGCTAATCGGTACCGGATCCCTGTTGTACTTTTTTCGACGGGGATTCGTAATACTTTTTTCCTGATGTGCGCTCCTCCGGCGGAGCACAGACAAACTAATCTATGTACTATAGGTCAAATCAAATATCACTTTGTCATGCTAAGGATGATCGGTCATTCTCCGATTCCTCCACCTACAACAGTTTGGTACAAACTAGCACCAGCAGAAGCGAAGTCCTGGACCGGGCCTTTTGATCATCAAATCAATCATTGTAGGAAACTGTTGCAGATGGAGGAGCCAAGAGACTTACCGGTTGGCCACTACGACGTCGAAATCGACTGAATAAAGTTTTCACATTTTGTATATGGATGACCCATTTTGTAAACATTAAAGTATAGCATTTTGAAATGTGAAGTCAAATATATGTTTTTTGTTTTTTACTTTTTCCTGTCTGCTATACGTGTGAAGTCAAATTTCATGTGCTTGCATTATGTGTGCAATATGTACTTGTGTAAAATATCCTACTTATGTCCATTTTTAACTTTTTCCTGCTTTGAACTCATACACTGTCATGACCCGATCCCAAATTATTGGGTCGAACCGGATCATGTCCAGCCTGCACCGTTGTGAGACGGCGGCAGTAAGCTGTTCTATATGCAGGCACAACATCTATACATTTGTCACAACTCAATATACGGAAATTTTAAAACTTTTATTCAACATTTGAAAAGTACAACTGGAAATGAAAGAACTGAAATAAAGTGTTGAATTCAAATCTACAAATTCCAAAACAATAAAACTAGAAAACTGGAAACGACTAGCTAAGCGGTCGGCTCGTCGGCCTCAGGTCATGCGTCCTCTAAGGGGGACTCTGACAACACCACAGGGTACAAAACCGGGTCATAGTAGCTATTGTACGATAGCTCAGCATCCTCAATGTCATCTAAAAATGTTGTCTCCAGTCAGGAGGGAGCAAGTACGAATATGTATCTCATATTTCAAGTAATAATGGAAAAGTGCAGGCTAAACAGTTGAAATAATATTTTTCAGCATTTTAACAATTGAAAACAATGTGATTTAAATGTATAATCGTCTATGACCGGCTTGGGTTATACAATAGCGTCCTAGCGACGCGATACGGCTTATCCCCGTGTGTAAGAGGGGTAAGCTCGCACAATATGCAATATGAGGGGTATTGGCCATAAACGTTACACTATTCCCCCAATCCCTACAATCAATATCAATCAATATCTGAACCCTAGGAGAGGGTTTCGTGTAGCAATGTGGTTTAAAACATGCAGCTAGACAATTACTAAGTAAAATACAAGAAAACATAACCGTAACTTGCCTCTGTTAATTGACTGGATCGGGAAAGTCGGTACCGAGGAGGATGTCAAGTTCGTCTCCGAGATCCTACAGTTGAGAACCTTGGCTTAGAACCATAATGAAACCATTTTAGGTGTGCTAGTTACAATCTCTAGAAGTAGACCCTAGTCATATTTTAGATTATTTAGTTAATCTTCTGTAACGCTTTAACGTCGCGAGCTACGTGCGTTGTCAATTAGTCGGACATCCGGTTTCTAATTTACTTGGGAAAAATTACCCGTTACCGGTTAATTTGCAAAACTTTGTATTTTTATATCATATGTATAAAACTACATTTTTCTTTTAGTGATAAAACATGGACTTCGTTAACTTACCAATATTTTATTCAAGTTAATTTATCGTGAAAAATCTTATTAATTTTATACAAAATAATTAATACCCAAATTATAATTACGCGTCTAATAACGAAAACCAACTCAGAAAAAGAAAGTAAAAATCTAAACTACACATTATAGGGTCACAACGAAATAAAATAGAAAACTGGGCTTATGCCCTTTACAAATTTTTACATAAATTAATTAATTCCTAGGACGAGCTCTGAGTGTCGCGAACGTTCCAAACAGTAGGCCGAAGCCCTGCACCAAAAACACTAACAACAGTACTAGTTCTAAAAATAATTATAAATATAAATATAGTTGTAAAAATGCGTCTCAGACTTGGTCCCAATGTCATGTTGCTGGCTAGCGCCTCAACGTACAAGAACCCTGTAGCGTTTGCGCTTCGCCAAGGCTCATTCGACCGATATGGTCGTCGCCTAACTGGTGATACAAAAATCCATGAAATCCGAAAACCAGCAAATCCAATCTATAAATCATTTTGCAAAGATCGATTTTCTTTTGAAAATAGGTTTTACTCAAATTGCTAATTTTATACAAAAATTCCTTTGAAAAATATTTTTTCAAAAATTTGGGCAGCATCTCCTCTGTATTTGGGACAACCTAATCCTGGGAAAATACTAACCCAACATCAATGGCTGTGCCCAAACCAGGGAACACCAAAAATCCTACCAAAAGTAATTATCCAACCCGAAAACGCATCACAATTATATATAGCCAAAACCACAGAATACTCCCGAAATAAATTCGAAAATCCCGAAATAAAGTTCGAGAAACCGAAAGCCACAGAACCAAAACAAAACGAACGAATCATTCTGAAATGGGATTCGAAAATTTCGAAACTACAATCGCCTAAACCGAATCCCATAACGGGATCGGGAACCGTATCATCATCGACACTAAAGTAGGGAAATGGAGACACGAGATGTACCTTGGGTTGCTTGGATAGAGCTCTCAGATGATAATAGAAAAAGAAAACCATGTTCCCGCGGACTCGAAAAAGTCCCAAACTCGCGGACAGCAGCGGAAATTGCCGGAACAACGTTGGACAGCGCTATTGGAACAGCGAGGCGCGCGGGGGCTGAGCGCTCGGCCTGGGCTGGCCGGAGCGGGGTCGGAGCGGCGCTGGAGGGCGCGCACGGCTGGGTCGGGCGCGGACAGCCACGAGATCGGTCGGGGAGGAGCTCGGGAATAGGGGGCGGACACGGGGAGCGGCGGCCGGGGTTGTGCCGAGGTGCTGGAGGCGAGGTAGAGAGGGGCTCTGGCCAAGGAAGGCCGTCCGAGGGGTGGCCGAGACGCGGCCAGGTCGGCTCTGCTGGGGGTCGCACGAGCGGAGGCGCGGTGGGGGCGCCCGAGGGTCGCGCGGTCGGAGGCGCGGGTGGGGGCGCCAGAGTTCGGGGTCGGCCGGAGTTGGCCGGGACGCGGCGGGGCTCGACTGGGCGGGATCGGGCTAGGGCACGGGGAAGCTGAGCTTCTAGAGAGAGGGAGAGGGATTTGAGGAAAAGTGAGAGGGGATGTGGTGGTGGGAGTTGTGCTGGAGCTTATAAGGGAAGAGTAGGGAAAAGAATATGTGGAGGAGAGGGAAAATGGGGTGGAGCTGGAGAGAAGAATTAGGGGGTGGCTTGGTCGTGGGGGACCAAGCCAAGTGGGGAATTTTAGTAATAGGTTTTGTTTTAATTTTTTTTTCTTAACCAAACATATAGGTTTACAAATATAAATAAGGCCATAATTTAATTAAATGATTTTAAGGATGGATTCGGGACTGAGTTGGGTTTCGGGAAACCGGGTTCGAACTCGGAGTCGGACTGCGGACACGGGATCGGGGCAGGGCCACAAACAAAAACCCAATGATAATTTTTAAAAATAATATTTTCCTAATTCCGACTAATAAATAATATATATATATATATATATATATATATATATATATTTAAAAAAATATATATATATATATATATATATATATATATTTAATAATAATATATATATATTTAATAATATATTTAAATAATAATATATTTAATAATTTAATAATAATATATATATATAATACTAATAGTAATAATAATACTAAAAAAAAAAAAATATATTTAATAATAATATATATATATAATACTAATAGTAATAATAATACTAATACTAAGGCTAAGATTACACTACAAATCCAATAATTAAAGATTCTAGAAAGAAAAATTCCGGGTTTCACAACCTTCCCTCTTTAGAGAATTTCATCCTCGAAATTTAAAGGCAGGGTTTGGGGTTACCTCAAGTTTCAAATAGATACGGATACTGCTCCCGCATCTTGTCTTCTCGCTCCCAGTAGATTCGCCTGGTGAGTTGTGCCGCCACATAACTCTGACTATTGGCGTCACAGAATTTTTGGTTCTCTTTTCTCCTCTGTCCAATATCGCCACTGGTTTTTCTGGTATTATGAGGCTGGGTCCAATTTCCAGCTCCGAATGGTCCAAGATATGGCTCGGGTCTGGGATGTAGCGTCTCAGCTCCGAAACGTGAAAGACGTTGTGGACGCCTTCGAGACTTGGGGGTAGAGCCACTCGATAAGCTACTTCTCTAATCCTGTTCAGTACTTCAATAGGACCAATATACCTGGGGCTTAGCTTTCCTGCTCTGCCGAAATGGATGGTTCCTCTGGTAGGGGAGATCTTCACGAACACACTGTCTCCTTCTTCAAACTCCAACGACCGTCGGCTGCTATCCGCCCAATGCTTCTATCTGTCCTGGGTAATCCTGAGCTTGTCTCTGATCATCTTTACCTTCTCTGCTGCATCGGTCACCATCTCAGGTCCAAGCAATACCCTTTCTCCTATGTCATCCCAAGCAAGTGGAGTACGGCAACGACGTCCATAAAGTGCCTCGAACGGAGTCATACCGATGCTAGCTTGGTAGCCGTTGTTGTAGGAGAACTCCACCAAGTGCAAATGGTCTTCCCAAGACCCTCCAAATTCCAAGACACAAGATCTCAGCATGTCTTCTAGCGTCTGGATTGTTCTCTCCGATTGTCCGTCCGCCTGGGGGTGGTAGGCAGTGCTGAACTTCAGCTGCGTTCCCAAGCTGTCGTGTAAGCTCTTCCAAAAGTGAGATGTCAATCGTGTATTCCTGTCAGACACAATACTCCGAAACTCTATGAATCTAGTAGATGTGCCGTATGTACAGTGCTGCCAACTTCTCGGTGGATAGACCAACCTCGAAGGGGATAAAGTGAGCTGGCTTCGTCAGTCGATCCACAATAACCCAAATGGCGTCCTTCCCTCCTTGGGATCGAGGTAGTCCTGACACAAAGTCCATTGTTATGTGTTCCCATTTTTACTCCAGAATGTCTAGCGGCTGCAACAGTCCTGCTGGTCTCTGTCTGCTAGCTTTCACTTATTGACAAATTAAACATCTAGCCACATACCTGGATACGTCCTTCTTCATTTCCTACCACCACACTATAGTACGCATATTCCGATATATTTTGTTGGCTCCTGGATGTATGGAATACTGTGACTGGTGCGCTTCTTGCATCAGCTCTTTCCTCAGTTCGCCAGTTGGTACGCACAGCCTCGTACCATACTTCAGTGCTCCGTCGCTGGCGATTGAGAATCCTTCAAGTGTTCCCGCCAGCACTTGATCTCTGAGTTTACAAAGCGTCTCATCTTGGAATTGTGCCTCCTTGACTCTGTCCATTAGACTTGAACGCACTTGCAACTGCATCATTGTTGAATAAGCTCCTGGTACAATGGCTTCTCTTTCCAGTTACTTTATTTCCTCTTCGGGCAGTACAATCTCCAGTCCAAGCTTTTCTATATTCTCCAGCAAATGATGCTCCTTGGTCAAGAACATTGCCATCGGGTATCGACTAAGTGCATCTGCAACAACATTAGCCTTACCCGGATGATACTGCAGGTTGATGTCGAAATCCTTCATCAGCTCCAGCCATCGTCTCTGTCGCATGTTCAACTCCTTCTGAGTGAAAATATATTTAAGACTTTTGTGGTCTATAAATATTTCCACTCTCTCTCCATAAAGGTAGTACTTCCACAGCTTTAATACAAATATCACCGCTGCAAGCTCCAAATCATGCGTAGGATAGTTCTTCTCATGAGTCCGTAATTATCTAGATGCGTAAACAATTACTTTTTCGTGTTGTTGAAGAACGCAGCCCAATCCCTTACCTGAAGTATCACTATATATTGAGAAACCGTCGGTACCTGCGGGTAGCGTAAGTATCGGCGTCGTTGTAAGTCTCTTCTTCAGTTCCTCAAATACTGACTGGCAAGCTTCAGACCAAATAAATTCTTCGTTCTTCCTAGTGAGCTTTGTTATCGGCTCAGCAATCCTGGAAAAATCCTTTACAAACTTCCGGTAGTAGCCAGCTAAACCTAAGAAACTTTTGATTTCTGCAACTGAATTTGGTGCAGTCCACTTCTCAATAGCAGATATCTTCATTGGATCTACCGAAATTCCTTCTCCTGTGACAACATAGCCAAGAAAATCCACTTTGTCTAAGAAACATTTGCATTTAGATAGCTTACCATAGAACTTCTTCTTCCTTAAAGTTCCCAGAACTTTCCTCAGGTGCTCTTCATGCTCTTCTTCAGTCTTCGAGTAGATCAGAATGCCGTCGATGAAGACAACAACAAACTGATCCAGATATTCATGGAAGACCTTATTCATAAGGTTCATGAATACTGCAGGGGCATTCGTCAGTCCAAATGGCATGACCAAAAATTCATACTAACCATATTTGGTGTTGAACGTCGTCTTGGGAATATCCTCCTTACTGACCTTGATTTGATGATAGCCAGACCTGAGATTAATCTTCGAAAATACCTTGGCTCCACTCAGTTGATCAAGCAGGTCGTCGATCCGGGGCAGAGGGTACTTGTTCTTGATGGTCATGTTGTTCAGCGTCCGATAATCAATACACATCCGTACGGTTCTATCCTTCTTAGGCACGAACAAAACTGGTGCTCCCCATGGTGAAGCCCCGTCTCTGATAAATCCTTGTGCCTTCAGTTCGTCAATCTAGTCCTTTATCTCCTTGCCTCCTTAGGGTTGACTCTGTAGCATCCCTGTGAAACCCGTAAATTTTTTTCAGTTAATTAATTGAATATTTTTAATTAGCTATTATTATTATAAATTATTATTAGTTGTTAAATTAAGAAATTGAAAAAAAAAATGAATGAATTTATATTAGGCCCAAGTCAATCACTATGTTTTTTTTTTACAAAAGCCCTTTTTATTTTTAACCCAGCCCAAGTTCTTTATAATAAAGCCTTTGTTTTATTTTAAGATTAGAGCCTTTTGTAAAGCCTTGCTATCAAGCCCATCCAAACCAATTTCTTATTTATTATAACCATTCTCTTATAACTTTCTATGTAGAAAGAGAAGGAACCTTTGGGGAGAAGTCTCTGTTGAGACTTTTGTCATTCTCAACCGAAGATTTTCTCGGTTATTTTCTTCTTCCCAACTCCCGACCTTCCCGCTCCTCATGCCGGCGCCATCAAGGCTCGGGAGGCCGATCATCTTCCCCCACGGGTAACCCCAACCCCCTTTTTCACCTATTTAAACCCCATCTTCTTCATCCCTCTCCATCTCCAAAGTTTTTCTCAAACCACAAATCCTTAGATCTGATTTTTCCGGCGAGTTTCCCGACCAACCATCCTTCCCGGAGTTCCCGCGCGCCAGCACCGCTCCCCGGACCGCCCGACCCCGCGCGGTCTCCCGGTCCGTCGATCCCCTCCGGCGCACCCTCTGGCACCGGCGTTCGTTTCCGGTGACGGCCGTTCATCCCGAGTTTTCTGCGGATCTGTTCCGTTTTGGTTTCGGTACACTCTGACCCAATGATTTTATTTACCTGTCTGTGATGAACTGGTCCAACCCGATTCCAGTGGGAATTCGGGATTTCCAGTAACGTAACAATTACGTTACTATTTGTTTCCGAAGTTCTTTCGGAACGTTGGGATTCCGAGAACCCTTCGGAAGAAACTCTGGAGAATGATTAGATTTCTCATTTCTGAGTTTTACTATTCGATCTCGGGATTTTGGGATTAGTTCCGGAAACTGTCCTCTTCGGAATTTCTGAATAATCTTAATTCTGGTTCTGTGGATTAATTCTTTGGTTATGTTGGGTTTCATTTCGGGTTCTGTAGTTTTTGGGAACTGCTGGTTGAAATTATGGATGATGATTTTTTTGTGGTTCTGTTAGTATTTTTCTTTGGTGAAAATTTTTCCAATACTATTGCGTTTCCAAATTGGGTTCTGGAAATTGTGGAATGCTGTGTTGGTTTTGGAAACATTTAAATTGTTTGGAATTTGGGTTTCGGGAGCTATGTTGCAGGTATCGGACGCATTTCCCAGTTTTTGGGTTGACCAAAAACAGAGGGAATGCTGCCGAAATTTTCGGGAATTTATTAAATGATTTTTAAAATGATTTTTTGGATTAAATATTATTTTAATAATATTTTTGGGCGATGACCTTAATGGTCACTGGGCCCCAGCGAAATGCAAACGCACCGGTTCGACCGGACGTTGAGGCAGAGTAGCTAAACGTGAAAACTGGACCAGAGTCTGAGACTCACAATATTTTTATAATTTAAATTAGAAATTGTAGTTTTATAGTTATTTAATCTTGAAACTAACCATTTTTCGTCTTATTTAAATTCGTGTAAAACGGGTTGTAAGGGCATAAGCCTAGTTACTTATCTAACCATGCTGTGAAGATGTAATAATTAGGATTTGTTTTATTTTTCTTTGCTGGTTGTGTTAATGTAACGTAAATGTTAGAATAATTATATATATATATATATATTCTCATAAATAGGAAATTCATGATTTCTCACTTATTAGATAAATAACAATTTTAGGTACAAAATACAAAGTTTTAACAATTTAAATGATAAATTACAAGTTTTCCAAAAGAAAAGTTTTACGTTGATGTTTTCTTGTAAATAGTAAACCAATTGATAATTGTAATAAAATTTATTAGGAAAGATAATAGAGATTGTAATTAAGCACATTTAGTTGGTTTGAAACAGTTTGATAAATAGAGGTGCTCCATTTGTAGGATTGCGAAGGCGTAACTAGCATCTTCCGGAACCACTATCGAAGTCCAGTTTAGTTCAAGGCAAGTACAGTTGTGATTATTTGCAATTTAATTAGTAATAGTAATCTTGCATGCTTAAACCACATTACTACACGGAACTCTCTCCTAGAGTATTGATTGTTATTGTCTCATTGATTGAATCTAATTGACTCGGGATATTGGGGGAGTAGTGTAGCGTCTATGACCAATACCCTAAAACTTTTAGTCTAAGGATTGTACGAGCTTACCCCTCTCACACACGGGGATAGGCCGGACCATATCAGTGAATCATCCCAAACCGGTCATAGTCGTTACTTACTCAAATCACATGTTTTCAATTGTAGAACTGTTGAAAAATATTGCATTTCTAAATTGTTTATAATTGCAAATTATTAATTATTAGTTGAATTGTAGATTTTCATAATTGTACTTTGCTCCCTCCTGACTGGAGACCAACATTTTTAGGTTACACTGAGGATTGCCTGTTCCACGAGGATCTGAGGCTAAGGAGCTAGTTGCTTGAGTTGTTCTTCATGATAATTGTATAAATTTTCAATTGTAAGAAATTCTTCTATTGTAAAAGTTTTTATTAATCGAATAAAAGTTGTGGCAATTTTATTATGTTGTTGATGTTACCTGCAAACGGAGATACAGCTTACTGCCGCCGTCTCAACAACGGTACAGGCTGGGCATGATCCGGTTCGACCCAAGAAATTGGGATCGGGTCGTGACAATCCCCGAGAAATAGGAGAAGAGCCGGGTACTAGGTCGATGGTGAATTCCACACCTCAATCTGGCGATAATCCTGGAAGACTATCTGGAAAGACGTCCATGAATTCTGCTATAATAGGGTGAGGAGGCCTGGGTTCTTCGGTGATAGAGGAGTAGGTAACACTCTTCATGTCTTCTGGAGCTCGAGAGATTTCAAACTCCGGTTCTCCTGGTGGGCTGAAGTTTACACATCCTCTGTGACAATCTATCAGCGCATACTGCTCACTTAACCAGTCCATCCCTAGGACTATATCATAATTGGACAAGGGCATCACAAGTAAGGGTGTTAAGAATTTATGGCCTGAGATAGTTATGGGACAGTTACAAGCCTCGTGATGGGTATGGGTCCACCACCGGTCATAACTCTACTAATCATCTTACTAAGTCCCGTATCTAGGTGGTGTGCAGAAATAAACTTTGATGATATGAAACTGTGTGATGCACCCGAATCAAATAATGCTAGAGCAGGATGTGAAAACACATAAATGGAACCTGTGATGACATTAGCGGTGGGTTCCTGCTCTGGTTCTTGCTCGTCTGCTGCTAGAGCAAAAGCTCGCCCGGTCTTCTGCTGATGTTGCCCGAACCGTTGTTGCTGAGTTGGTAGAGGAGCTCTTTGTTGAGTTGCTCCGGTCCGGTTGAATGCTGTGGGGCAGACCCTCACTTGGTGGGTGGCAGACCCACAAACTAGGCAGTGTCCCAGTTCTTCCTGCAGATGTTCGCCTGGTGTCCTGGCCTCTTGCAGTAGTCGCAGACAGGGATCTGCTTCTGAGGTGTTCTGTCACTGGTCCTTGCCTGATGGTGCTGCTGCTGGTGGTACGAAGGCCTATTATTGTTGTTGTTGGGCCTCTTCTGGTTACCCTGGAAGTTGCTAATTCCAGGATACTCCCTTTTTGAACGAGAAGGCTGGCTCTTCTCCACGTCCTGAGCTCGTATCAGAATCTTCTCGTATGTCTTGGCGCCGCCAGCGATCACAGGGGTGCGAATTTCTTCCCTTAGTCCATATCTGAATCTCTCAGCACGATCCTTGGGGTCAGCAACCAAGTTCTTGGCAAAGCGGCTAAGTCGGCCGAACTCTGCCGCATACTCTCCAACCGTCATGTTCCCTTGCTTCAGATCCTGGAACTGTCTTTCCATCTCCCGCAACTCTGATGTTGGGAAGAACTTCCTGCGGAACAGCCTCTTGAAGGAGTCCCAGTCAAACTGCTTGTCCTGGAGTCGGGGTTCATTCTAGTACCAGGTGCTTGCCACATCTTGCAGCTGGAGTCCTACTGCTTCGGTCTTGAGGTCCTCTGGGAGTCGAGCGACGCTCAAGAGACGCTCCATGCTGTCGAGCCATTCGTCGGCGTAGATGATTCCCTCGGTTCCTTTGAAAGGTCGAGGGCCCTGCTTCTTGAAACTCTCTATATCTCCGACCTTCACATAATAATGTCTCTTATCAAATTGAATGGCCTTAATGATACATAAATTAACCCTTAGATTTATGTTTACCTTAGCAGGCCTTAGTTCTGATTGAGCTGTTCCTCCTCTCTCGAGGGCAGCCATAGCCACGTTGTGGGCATTCTCCATGCCTTCTCTCATGATCGCAGTCTGCTCGCGATGGGCTTCAGCTTGGGCTTCAGTCTGTTCACGATGAGCTTCCGCTTGGGCTCTATGGGCCTCCAATACTCCTCGTAGCAGGCCTACGAGCTCGGTGGGGTCCATCGGTACTGGTGGGGCAACTGGTACGGGTACTACCGCAGGGGACTGCGGCTCAGTCCGGGGAAGTACAGGTTCTGCCGTTTGCGCTGTAGTAGCGTAAACGGAACGGGGTGCTGGTGCAGCGTGGGTGTAACACCCAGTTTTCCAGATGAGGGTAATTTTGAAAGTTTGTAATTATAATTATTATTTATTGATAATTATTACACATTATGATTTTTGGTGATTTTTAATAATTTTTAAACTATTTAAAAACTGCTTTAAGTCATGACTTGTAATTTTGATGTGCTGCCAGTAAAACCCTAGAGACTGCATGACCTAGAGCCTAACCATGTTATTAGGATGATTTAATTATCATTTTTAGCCTAGGGGTAATTTGGTTATTTTGACTTATTTAAATTATTTGATGATTTATTGAATTGGTGAATTCTAGTTTAACCTTGACTTGTTGAGACCTAGTGGATTAGCCTAGAAGCTAACCCTAGCCATGGTGACCCTAGTCTAACTTAGGTTAACCTACTTTTAGTCATTAGAAACTAATTTTGGATTAGGAGGATTAGTTTAAGTGAAATTATTGCATGGTTTATGGTTTATGGTTTAATGAAATGACGTATGATTTAAGGACTTAATGACTTATGACTTAAACCCATGGCCCGTAACTAGAAGCCCTAACCCTAACCAAACCCTAAGTGACCAGCCACATAGGGATCCCCACCCTATATAAACACTTATTCATTAGTTCTTGCCTCTTTTATTTCATTTCAACACATAGGAAAAGAAAGGTTTGTCCATTCTTCCCCAATCCATAGATTTCTCATTTTAAATCCTTTTTAACTCTAGTTTCTTGCATTAGAACTTAATACTCTCCTATTTTCTAATTGTGGGGTTTAATCCCAGCTTTGGGACAATATGGGAGCATTTGGCTAGCAATGAAGAATCCCTCATTTGGAGTTTTTTTATGCTTTTTGCACCTATAGGTAAAACTCCACAAATTGATCTAAAATTCTGTTTTCTTTATATTTAGGGCTAGATCTAGGAATTCCCTAGCTGTCCCTCAAGTTTGGTAGGATTTCGTGTCCGTTTGGTGTCCGTATCGGACACGTGTCATAGTGTACGTATAGGTGTTCGATGAAATGTCACAAAGGGAATTTATTTGCTATTTTTGAAAAGTATTTGAATGGAAATATTGATTTATATGTGTTTACTCTTTTCCCCGTGGACTGAGTTGATTTCCGAGCCGTGTCCGTGTCCAAACAGGACACGAACACGCTCGCAGCACATGTCGTGCAGTCCCCTGCTGCCCGACACTTTTGTAGGACACGACACGAACTTTCAAGACCCAATTTTTGGCACAGAGGTCGGGGCAACCTCTGCCACCATCCTCCCAAAATTTGGGGTGGGTTGGTGCAGTGTGCGAGGAGTTCTCCTCCTCGCACTGGTCGTAGCCTAACTCGAGCGCGCGCGAGAATAGCGTCTGATACGCGTCTCGTGCACGCAACACGATCCACGTGGACACTGTGCAGTTTATGGGACACACTCTCCTAGTCATGACAAACACTTAGACACGTGCATGAGGTGTCTAGTGTAGTGAATCGTGTCCACGAGAGCTTGACACGGCTGCACGAGCCTGCCTGTATACACAGTCTGACACAACCTATTTTGTACGATTTGGACACTTCGTGTCCATTGTTTGGACATGAGAACACCCCCACTTGACACGTACACGTGTGTCTAACCTTGGGGTATGACTGTAATAGTATTTTTTTATGGAATTCGAATGTCAATTTGGGTTCGATTTTACGATTTCTGATACACAGTTTCATTAGTTGATTTCTGAGTTAACTTATAATTTTTTTATTGTTTTGTAATATTTAAATACCATGATTAGATCACCCACACTCGTATTAGATTACTGGAAGTTTGATTTTGATTTGTGTTAAGTTTTGGATTTCAAATATAGAGTTGGGGCTGTCCAACAGGTTGACTGATACATCCCTGTTTGAAATCCTGATTTTGATTTCCATGTTAAAACTGATTTTTGATATTAATTAACATGTTTAGTCACTTGTACTATCATGCACTGCTAATGAGGAATGTGAATGGTGTTAGGAGATTGGGATTCAATAGGATATTGGTTTCTAATGAGTCATGAATATGATTCCTGAGATAACTCAGGTATGTGAATATATGCAAGGTAATGTTATAAACTGAAATGTAGGTTTAAACTGAGATAATAAAGCATGTAGGGTTGACCTGAAATCAGTGATTGGGATTAGATGCCTGGGCTTGATTTTCAAGTAAAAATCTTAGAACTTAACCTGAGAACAGTTTCATTTGGGTTGACGTTTAGGTTAAAACTGGGATTGGGGTTATCATGTGAAGGGGTTATTCGAATTAGAAATTTGATTGGGTCTTCAAGTTACCTGTTAGCTGTCATTGACTTCCTCTTTTAAAACAGATTTTCAAATGTTAAACTTGCCATGTTAGTTCATCACACATGATTAGTTAAGATTAAAAGTGGAATTATGTTTGATGTAGGAAGCTGGGTTCAAGGGGAATGGGGATTTGAAATTTGGTTGGGTTGTTTATAACTATCTTTTGATTTCTTTTCCTTTAAAAAACTGAATTAATGTTTGATTGCCTTGCTTAAATTCCTATGTATATGCATAGTTGCTGTCAATTTGTTATTGATTTGGTATTTGTAGGATGGATTCTAATTGGTTTAATAGTTAACTAAGGTGAACTGTCATTTGAGTTTCCTAAATCTGAGTTTAGTCCACTGTTTCCACACACACATGAGACACATCTCCTAACCTATTACACATCACTGCCATGTTGACACCTTAACCCCCTCTATATGCATGCCTATACTTCACTACACTATATATGTTGTACACTAGCTTTAATCCCTAAACCTATCACTCCCATGTATGTATGCATATTGATTTCATAATATAGGCAAATATTCTAGTTAATGATGTTGTTGAATGAATGCATGAAGGTATATATGTATGGATGCATGATGACATGAATAAGCATGAATAAATGTAATGTAGAATGCAAGTATGCTAAATATATATGTATATATGTATGTATGTATGCATATATGAATGTATGAATGAATATATATGCATGAATGAATGATGATGTACAAATGCATGTACAAATACCTTAGCCTATGTGTATATATATATATATATATATATATATATATATATATATATATATATATATATATATATATATATATATATATATATATATATATATATGGTATATGCATATATATGAATATGTGTTGCTTTGTAACCTTGTGATTGTGCTTGGATGCTAGTCTAGACTTGGTTAGGCCTAGTGAGACTTGATTGGACTAGGATTGGCCTAGTTGACCTAGTTTGACTAGTGTAATTGACTATGGTTGACCCAAGTTTGACTTTGATCTAGATTGGCCTATAAATCATGTAGATTACATTGTAATGTTCTAATTTACCATCCTGGACATCTCATAACCCATATTACTCTATTTTAGGACATTGTGACTCTGGTGCAGACATCTGATATTACACTACTCTTTTCAGAGTATCAGGCGAGTACATTCTTTGATAGTTCTCTCATTTATTTGTCAGTTACTGTACTTCAGTTCTAGTTAGTTTTATGTGATTCTCTGTTACCACACGTATGGATATTTCTGGATTCATGTATGCGACACACTTACCATATTGTCTGGCCTCTATTACTGGAATCATTCTGGAATCATTACTAGTATTATCGTGTTTGGCTGGACTCTCTCGATTCTCGTGTCTTGAACTGGATTCACTTGTATTGTGGGGCGGGGAAATATTGAGTAAGGCATGTAGACATACCCCAAATCTGGAATCTCCCTACTGGAAACTACTGGAAGCATAGCCATCTCTCGTCTGATCAGTGAGAGATGTACCTGATACCTACAGCCGTTTACATGTCGATCTCCGTATTTTAAAACACACTGTTAGAGTATAGCTGGTCTCACCTGGATTCTTGATCACTGACTAGAATCATCTTGTACTGGATTCATCTCGTATTAGATTCATCCCGTACTGGATTTACATAGGTTTTACACTTGTTATATTTACTGTCTGGACTTATCATGTTACTCTAGTTCAGCTAGATTTATTTTACAGTCTTCATTGCCATGATTCTGCTCTTGTTTAGTTACTTACTTTCCTTGTATCTTATCTATTTCTCTATATCATCACCTGCATATAACCACCATGTTCATCAATAAAACTGCCTATAACTGCTTTATAGTTCCATGTCATTTACTTAGGTTTTCTTGATGAGTTGTACTCGTTCCTGTCCTGATAGGACCTGTTGAAATTTTACAGATGATTGCCCTGAGGACACATGCCCTACATATTATGGACCAGGAGATGGCCTAGCTACCTATGGCCCCGACACTCAGGAGTGATCGGGAGATTAGCTAGTTGTCTTGTTTTAGCTTTCATGTTTTAGAACTTGAGTTGTAAATAAGTTGAGATATGTAGTTGAGATTGTCTGAGATTATATTATTTAGTAGTCGGTTTATTTCTGTTATTTAGTCTTACTTATAATCTTCTGTGTTATCATATCGTGCTTAGATTGTGATTGAGATTACATTATATATATACTTATCCTCCGTTTGGAGTTGATATTTTGACAAGTACATTTTATAATTGCGTGAGTTGTTGGTTAGATAGTGACCTAGAACAGCGTTCTACCGCCGACACTGCGGCGTAGGCTGGGCGTTGTTACGTGCTCGTACTCTCACAGCGGGTGTGGGTCATAACAGTGGGGACGGTCCGTCAGCTGCAAAGGAGGTGGGTCTCGGCGTGCTTGAGGAGGTGGGGTGTGATTGGTAGATGATACCTCATCTTCAGCAGGGCCGAAACGGGTGGTCTTCCCTTTGGCCATACTCTGGAAGGTTTAGGATGCAAACATAAGCAAGGTATCCTACCAGTCTATAATTAAACAAAAATATTTATATATATAATTTGGACCTATGTTGTGACAAATCAATGTTCTCGTGTTCTAATGGTTTCTAGGTATGTTTTTCTAAGTTGTTGTTTCAAGACCTGCATGGGCCACCACTAAAAACATGTCACGATCCGATCCCAAATTATTGGGTCGAACCGGATCATGCCCAGCCTGCACCGTTGTGAGACGGCGGCAGTAAGCTGTTCTATATGCAGATATTCACAACAACATCTATACATTTGTCACAACTCAATATACGGAAATTTTAAAACTTTTATTCAACATTTGAAAAGTACAACTGGGAATGAAAGAACTGAAATAAAGTGCTGAATTCAAATCTACAAATTCTAAAATAATAAAACTAGAAAACTGGAAATTACTAGCTAAGCGGTCGGCTCGTCGTAGGTTCTGCGTCCTCTAAGGGGGACTCTGGCAACACCACAGGGTACAAAATTGGGTCATAGTAGCTATTGTACAATAGCTCAGCATCTTCAACGTCACCTAAAAATGTTGTCTCCAGTCAGGAGGGAGCAAGTACGAATATGTATCTCATATTTCAAGTAATAATGAAAAAGTGCAGGCTAAACAGTTGAAACAATATTTTTCAGCATTTTAACAATTTGAAACAATGTGATTTGAATGTGTAATCGTCTATGACCGGCTTGGGTTATACAATAGTGTCCTAGCGACGCGATACGGCTTATCCCCGTGTGTAAGAGGGGTAAGCTCGCACAATATACAATATGAGGGGTATTGGCCATAAACGTTATACTATTCCCCCAATTCCCACAATCAATATCAATCAATATCTGAACCCTAAGAGAGGGTTCCGTGTAGCAATGTGGTTTAAAACATGCAGCTAGACAATTACTAAATAAAATATAATAAAACATAACCGTAACTTGTCTCTGTTAATTGACCGGATCGGGAAAGTCGGTACCGAGGAGGATGTCAAGTTCGTCTCCGAGATCCTACAGTTGAGAACCTTGGCTTAGAACCATAATGAAACCATTCTAGGTGTGCTAGTTACAATCTCTAGAAGTATACCCTAGTCATATTTTAGATTATTTAGTTAATCTTCTGTAACGCTTTAACGTCGCGAGCTACGTGCGTTGTCAATTAGTCGGACATCCGGTTTCTAATTTACTTGGGAAAAATTAGCCGTTACCGGTGAATTTGCAAAACTTTGTATTTTTATATCATATGTATAAAACTATATTTTCCGTTTAGTGATAAAACATGAACTTCGTTAACTTACCAATATCTTATTCAAGTTAATTTATCATGAAAAACCTTATTAATTTTATACAAAATAATTAATACCCAAATTATAATTACGCGTCTAATAACGAAAATCAACTCAGAAGAAGAAAGTAAAAACCTAAACTACACAATACAGGGTCACAGCGAAATAAAATAGAAAACTGGCTTATGCCCTTTACAAATTTTTACATAAATTAATTAATTCCTAGGGCGAGCTCTGAGTGCCGCGAACGGTCCAAACAGTAGGCCGAAGCCCTGCACCAAAAATACTAACAGCAGTACCAGTTCTAAAAATAATTACAAATATAAATATAGTTGTAAAAATGCGTCTCAGACTTCGTCCCAATGTCATGTTGTTGGCTAGCGCCTCAACGTACAGGAACCCTGTAGCGTTTGCGCTTCGCCAAGGCTCATTCGACCGATATGGTCGTCGCCTAACTAGTGATACAAAAATCCATAAAATCCGAAAACCAGCAAATCCAATCTATAAATCATTTTGCAAAGATCGGTTTTCTTTTGAAAATAGGTTTTACTCAAATTGCTAATTTTATACGAAAATCCCTTTGAAAAATATTTTTTCGAAAATTTGGGCAGCATCTCCTCTGTATTTGGGACAACCCAATCCTGGAAAAATACTAACCCAACATCAATGACTGTGTCCAAACCAGGGAACACCAAAACTCCCACCAAAAGTAATTATCCAACCCGAAAACGCAACACAATTATATATAGCCAAAACCACAGAATACTCCTGAAATAAATTCGAAAATCCCGAAATAAAGTTCGGGAAACCGAAAGCCACAGAACCAAAACAAAACGAACGAATCATTCTGAAATGAGATTCGAAAATTCCGAAACTACAATTGCCTAAACCGAATCCCGTAACGGGATCGGGAACCGTATCATCATCGACACTAAAGTAGGGACACGGGGACACGAGATGTACCTTGGGTTGCTCGGCCAGTGCTCTCAGATGATAATAGGAAAAGAAAACCACGTTCCCGCGGACTCGAAAAAGTCCCAAACTCGCGGACAGCAGTAGAAATCGTCGGAACAGCGCTGGACAACGTTGTTGGAACAGCGGGGCGTGTCACCCTCGAAATCCGTGTTAGGTATTTTCGTATACGTGTACATATTTTGGGTCCGTATTTTTATTAGTCATGGTTAGCTAGTCATGATTTTATTTTAGCATGTTGCATTGGTATGGTTATTTTGGCATTTCATTGGTTATGGCTTAGCTTGGTTCGGTTTAGCTTGGTTTGGTTTGCTTTTGGGTTCATCATGAACCAAAAGAAAACTCCTACCTACCACCACCATCATCATTTAAAATCCAACCCCCTTTCTCTCTCATCTTTACTTTCATTTATTTCTTCATCTTCTTCCACTTAACTTCTCCACCTACCAAGAGAAGCTTAGGCAAGTGCAACTTGCTTCATGGAGAAACTCCATTTTTGTTGTTCTATTGTCTTCCTCGCGAGATTCTAAGATACTTTAGAACTTGGCATTTTCCATTTTGATGGATATTTTCTTATAGATCTAAGTTTATATTATTTTCGGTTTTCTTGAGTTTTAATCTATTAAACTTCATTATTTTCATGTTTTGATTGTTCCATGTTGTAGAGAATTCGATTTTACCCAAAATAGACCTTTAAAAAGTTGGATTTCGACTTGTTTTGAGGAAGTTATGGCCAGAAGCATTTTTTTGGCCATTTCTATGTTCATCTGTGTTGATTTTGGCAGGGACGATGAATAGTGCCGTATAGTGCCCAGACGCATAAGAGTGCTGCATTGAGCCGCATAGTGCCCAGCCGCATAAGGGTGCTGCATAGTGCCGCATAGTGCCCAGCCGCATAAGAGTGCTGCATAGTATCGCATAGTGTCCAGCCGCATAAAAGTGCTGCATAGTGTCCAGCCGCATAAGGGTGCTGCATAGTGCCGCACAGTGCCCAGCCGCATAAGAGTGCTGCGTAGTGCCGCATAGTGTCCAGCCGCATAAGAGTGCTGCATAGTGCCCAGCCGCATAAGGGTGTTGCATAGTGCCGCATAGTGCCCAGCCGCATAAGAGTGCTGCATAGTACCGCATAGTGTCCAGCCGCATAAGAGTGTTGCATAGTGTCCAGCCGCATAAGGGTGCTGCATAGTGCCGTATAGTGCCCAACCGCATAAGAGTGCTACATAGTGCCGCATAGTGTCCAGCCGCATAAGAGTGCTACATGGTGCCGTATAGTGTCCAGCCGCATAAGAGTGCTGCATAGTGCCCAGCCGCATAAGAGTGCTGTATAGTGCCGCATAGTGCCCAGTCGCATAAGGGTGCTGCATAGTACCGCATAGTGTCCAGTCGCATTAGGGTCCTGCATAGTGCCGCATAGTGCCCAGCCGCATAAGAGTGCTGCATAGTGCCGCATAGTGTCCAGCCGCATAAAGGTGCTGCATAATGCCGCATAGTGCCCAGCCGCGTAAGAGTGCTGCATAGTGCCGCATAGTGTCCAGCCGCATAAGGGTGATGCATAGTACCGCATAGTGTCCGGCCGCATACGGGAGTGCCGCATAGTGCTGAATAGTGCCGCATAGTGCCTATTTTGGCTGTTTTGGCTATTTTAAGTCATATTTGGCTGAATTGTGGCCAGAATTTCTCCTAACTCCTAACATGAAAGTTGTAGATCTTTTCCTTGGTTTCAAGAATATGTTATTAGTTATTTTATGCAAGTTTTCTTATTTATGATAATGTAAGAATAGAACACGATAGTGGCCCGCTGTGGCGCACTCTTGACAAGTAAACTGACATGATATATCTCGACATGCTGTTACGACAGCTAGCCTGACATGATAAGTAGGAACGACCTAGACAACGTGGGCGATTGTGTTTGTACAAATAAACTGGCACTGTCTTGCATCATGTCTAGGATGGGGATCCCTGAGTACCACAGTCAGGGATACCCACTGTATCGACTAAGGCTAATAAACTAGAATAATTCAGTAGTCATGAAAAGATTTCCTAGCTACAGGTAATCCCGTTATCTGGGCGCACTAAGTGGACTTGTAGCCTACCGACGAGTAGGGCACATTTCCAGCACACTGTCACGTGTTGCATTCTTCAAAAACGGACATTCGACCTGGATAACCGGATGGTCTGCAGGGCTTGTGGTTGTTGGGATAGTCTCATTGCATCTTGCTAGTAACTAGTGTCATGCCCCAGAACCAGAATACTGGATAGCGGGGGCAGACATAGCCAGCTACGTATATTGAAGTGCAATCCACCTCGCTATACGGTCACGGCTGTCTAGATACATGAGGGTTTAACTACAAGCCAGCAGTCTCTTAAGGTCAGGAACAAGCCTATTGTCTCAATCACAAGCAAGTAAGTAAGAGTTACAAGATATATGATCATTAAATATACAATAGTAAGGCGTCCCAAACATTACATATTCAGCTGATCATGAAGCTAGTCATTACAAAATGTCAGGACTAGCAAGAGTTTAGTCATACATGATCAACCCTAGGATCCGTCAATCATGTTACAGCCCGTAGGCAGACAGTAAATAAGTGCAATCGAGCTAAACAGGTGCTCGTCGGCTAAACGCCTCAAAAGAATATGTTTACAATAAAGTGGGAGATCAAAAATAAACCCACTCGTTGCCAGGGTTCCGTCTAGTGGCCACCATCTGGCTGGAAGGTCGGTAGATCCTCTGGAGCTGCTCCAAAATCTGGCCATACAAAACCAGCTGGATCAGATCCCAGAAAGAGCAAGTGCCACAAAGGAAGCTTCATTTAGGAACTAAAACCAGCAATCAGCACAAGAGTATAAATAAGGTAAAAACTGGAAATAAAGAAAATACATCAGAATGATATACGACGAGATAACCATGGAACTATTCAGATAACCAGGTTACAACCCATAAACCAAACAAGGACCGGAGTTGTAACCCTTCGTCTGAACAGAACTTGGAATTCTCACCATTTATCGGTAAAATAAATGCAAGTATTCTGGTCATGCAGTAATCTTGAACAGGATCAGGGCAAGACTAAACTGGTTAGACTCCATCCAAACATTTCACGGCCAAGCAAGAATTACGGCTTGATATTAACTAACTAGGGTTGTCACAAGCCTAATTACTAACAAGATGCAGTGAGATTATTCCACAGCCACAAGCCCTGCAGACCATCCAGGTTACCCGGGTTGAAAGATTAAGGTTAAATTCAGGTGGGTACATCATCCAGGAAACGCATGTACCCTTAGGTAGCTTGAAGGGTGCAACACATGACAGTGTGGTGGAAATGTGCCCTACTCGACGGCAGGCTATAGATCCCAAGGCACGCCCAGGTAACGGGATTGCCTGTAGCTGGGAGATCTCTTCATGACTAGTGTGTAATTCTAGTTATTAACCTTAATCCATTTTAGTGGGTACTCCTGACCGTGGTACTCAGGAGTCCCATCCTAGACATGATGCAAGACAGGACTAGTTTATTTGTACAAGCACAATCGCCCACGGTGTCCAGATTGTTCATTCTTGTCAGTTCATGTCATGTCAGGTAGCCGTCACAACAGTTGTTCAAGATAGTTCATGTCAGGTCATCATGTCAAGTGTACTAGTCAGGAGTGCGCCACGATGGGCCACTTATCATGTCAAGCTCAATTATCATGTCCAAACATATTAAATGAATTCGTGATTATCAAGTTCATGACAAAAGGCGTAAGGATATAAAATGGACGTAAAATATATAATAAAATATCAATATACAGGACTATAGAAGAGCCATGCGACTAAGGCATATGCGGCCAGGAATGATCTCATGCGGCTGGAAGAGAATAGCCCATGCGGCTAAATCAATGTGGTTCCATGCGGCCATGGGTTTGGGTTCAACATGGAGCAAGCACGCGGCTTCATACGGCTAGAAGGAAGCCCAAGGCGCATGCGGCTCAGGGTTGCTGGAATTCCATGCGGCCAGGAAGGACTGGGCCTCATGCGGCTGGCTAACAATCAGGTATATGCGGCCGGGGTCAAGTGGAGTCCCATGCGGCTCGATGTGGTGGGCGCATATGCGACTGTAAGGGCAAGGGGGCGCATGCGGCTAAAGGGGCAGGAGCCTTATGCGGCTCTCAGAAAGTGGGTCCATATGCGGCTAAAAAAATAAGAGCCTGATGCGGCTGGCTGAGTTGAGCCTTATGCGGCTGGAAGACTCGCCGCATGAAGGTTCATGCGGTCAAGTGCTACTATGCGGTTAGAGGTTCATGCGGTCAGCTTAATTCATGCGGCTAGGGAATTCACTTGCCGCATGAAATATTCATGCGGTCAAGTCAAGCACAGTTCATCTTCTCCAAAATTCCGAGAAGAACACCATGAGAGTCAAGTTCTCAAGCTCCATAAAACCCTCATCCGGAGTCCAAATCCGAACTTCCATAGGTCAAAATGGGGTAGAACGAAATTCTCTACAACATGGAACCATCAAAACTCGAAAATAACAAGATTAAGTAGATCAAACCCAAGAATTTCGAAAATAAAGTAAATATAGATCTACAAGAATCTAGCCATGGAAAGTAAAAATGCCAAGTTCTAAAGTAAGTTAGAATGCTGTAAGGAAGAGAATGAAGCAATAAAATTAGAGTTCCACCATGAAGCAAGTTGCACTTGCCTAGACCCCTCTCTCTCTCTCTCTCTCTCTCTCTCTGGTAGGTGAAGAAGTAAATGGAAGAAGAAGAAGAGGTTAATGAAGAGAGAGAATGAAGAGGGGCTAATAAATGGGGATGGTGGTGGTAGGTAGGGGGTTTACCCCTTGGTTCTTGATGAACCAAGGCAACCAAGCCTAGCCGACCCAAACCAACCCCAAGGAGACCATGCCAAACCAAACCAAGGAGATATGCAAATACAAGATAAAATACGTATACGTATTCCAAATACGTAATACGAACACAGGCATTACAACTAGGCCTGTGATAACCCTAGTTAGTTAAAAGTATCAAGCCGTACTCTTGATTGGCCGTGATTGATTGGATAGAGTTTATTCCAGCTTAGTCTTATCCTGATCCTGTACAAGATTGTGACATGATATGATTATTGATGCTTGCCTTAACAATAATGATCGGGGGTCCAGTTCTGTTCAGACGAAGGGTTACAACCCCGGTTCTTGTTTGGTTTAAGGGTTGTAACCTGGCTCCCGGAGCAGTTCTGTGTCCTCTCTTCGTTATTGTCTTATTGCAATCCCATGTCATGTTTGTCATGTTTTACCTTACCTTAATACCATGATTAATTATACTGGCCTTAGCAATAAAGATCAGGGGTCTAGTTCTGTTCATGTGAAGGGTTACAACCCCGATCCTTGTTTGGTTTAAGGGTTGTAACCTGGCTCCCGGTGCAGTTCTGTGTCCTCTCTTTATTTATTGTCTTTACTGTACCAATAGTATTTGAGACGGGTCTCTATTCAGGTGAAGGGTCACAACCCCGGTCCTTGTTTGGTTTAAGGGTTGTGACCTGGCTACTTGAATGGTTCCCTCGTACTCAGTTTACTGTTGTTATCTCTATTATTATTAATTCTTTATTTATTATCTTTAATATTCTATTGTGATATGCTGGTTTTAGTTCCTAAGTGAAGCCTCCTTGTGGCACTTGCTCTTTCTGGGGTCTGAGCCAGCTGGTTTTGTATGGCCAGATATCGGAGCAGCTCCAGAGGATCTACCTACCTTCCAGCCAGATGGTGACCATCAGGCGTAATCCTGGCAACGAGTGGATTTTTTTTTGTCCTCCCACTTTATTGTAAAAATTATTCTTTTGAGGCGTTTAGCCGACGAGCACGTGTTAGCTCGGTTGTACATTTTCTTACTGTCTGCCTACGGACTGTAACATGATTGACAAATCCTAGGGTTGATCATATATTGTCTAAAACTCTTGCTAGTCTTGACATTTTGTACGACTAGCTTCATGATCATCCGAATATGTAATGTATGGGATGCCTTACTATTGTATATTTGGTGCTCTGACATCTTGTAACTGTTACTACTTGCTTGTGATTGAGACAATAGGCTTGTTCATGACCATAGGAGACTGTTGGCTTGTAGTTAAACCCTCATGTATCTAGACAACCGTGACCGTATAGCGAGGTGGGTTGTACTTCAATATACGTAGCTGGCTATGTACGCCCCCGCTCTCTAGTATTCTGGTTCTGGGGTGTTACATGGTTTTAGTGGTGGCCCATACAGGTCTTGTAAATCAAGATATGTGAGGGTTTATCGAATAGATGTCTCAATCAGTACTCTCCCTTGATCTCTGCTCGTATCCTCTAGATCTCTAAAAATCTTGACCTGATCACATGCTTGTATCATTGATCTGTCTTGGTCCTTCCTTATTGTTCCCTATGTCGTCTTCTTCAGCGGCATTGTTCCTGGACCTGCCGATCAGCAAGGCGAAGCACCTCCCGTGGACCAGCAGCAACCTGGAGATCAAGTCCAGCATTCTGGAGTAGCCTCCAGAGTCATGCCTACTGAAGAAGAGCCACCAGTTCAGCCCGTCCAGCCTTCAGAGCCTGATGATAGCACTTTGGTGGGTCTCATCTGGTCACTATTAGCCTCCCAGGATCGTCGAGGATATACCTTGCACCAGGCGGTGGCAGACGCTTTGGCCAGAGGAGGTCATCAGGGTAATAGCGCGGCCAATAGCTTTAAGCGCTTGAACCCTCCCTTCTTCGACGACAGTGAAGATACGATCGCTGCAGATGCTTGGCTTCAGGACACAGAGGTAATTCTAGAAGCAGCCAGGACTCCAGAGAACGAGAAGGTGGCCGTGGTGCGCCTGCAGTTATTGGATCTTGCCCGCGGCTGGTGGGCAGCGCAGGCCGATGGATTAGTAGCCCCTATTTCATGGGCAGTATTCAGGGAGAGATTCCAGACCAAGTATTTTGATGCTGTAGCTCGGTATGATCTACAGACGAGGTTCACCAATCTGAAGCAGATGGGCAGGATGGTCGATGGATATGCGGCCGAGTTCTCCAGGCTTAGTCAGTTTTCTCCCACCTTGGTGGCGATCGAGTTCGATAGAGCTCAGCGGTTCCAGCAGGGGCTCCACCTAGAGATTTTATTGGCGGTTGAGCAGTTTGAACATCAGACTTTTGATGCAGTGTTGAAAGCAGCCCGGAGGCATGAATATACCTTCCAGAGGATCGTGGATAGGACCGAAGGTCGGAAGCGATCTCACGGCCAGATGAATCAGTCATCAGCACCAGCCCCGACAGCCAGGACTTTGACCATTGGAGCTCCGAGGCGGGCGGCCTCAGTGACGTCGGTTCAGCATTCCATCCCGACGCCCCCTCAGCAGCAGAAGTAGCCTTCTGCAGTTGGATGTTCACACTGCGGAAAGCCAGGGCATGTGGTATCAGAGTGTCGCAGAGCACAGGGTTTGTGCTTGGTTTGTCTTGCCCCGGACCACAGGGTTGGGAACTGCCCGAACAGGGGGAGTTCATCGGCCTTCTCTAGTCCTTCAGTTAGAGGTCCAGCACCAGTCCAGCAGCAGCAGCAACTACAGTACCCGTTCCCGAGGCCATTGCCGATGCAGGCCCAGATATTCCAGCAGTAGAGACCACAGCAATATGCCCAAGCCCAAGCCCTGATCCAGAGCAGGCAGAGGAATTTTCAGCAGAGGGGACCCGCACCCAGAGGACATGGTCAAGTGCTGGCCTTGACCATGGGAGAAGAAGGATTAGCACCAGGAGAGGTAGTGGCAGGTACTATTCTCGTCAACACCTTTCCAGCTTCAGTATTATTTGACTCTAGTGCATCGCATTCATTTATGTCTGCACGATTCGCGACACGGGTAGGACTGGAGCCCGAGTCATTATCAGTAAGGCTCAATATACTTACTGGTAACGGACTTGTGGGAGTAGATAGAGTGTTTTCCTCGTGTCGGATCGTAGTTAGCGGTAGAGAATTCCCCGCTAAATTGATAGAGTTCCCGATGGCCAATTATGATGTGGTCTTAGGGATGGATTGGTTGAGGGACCAGTATGCTAGGATAGACTACCACATTGACAGGGTTATTTTTAGCATTCCAGGCGAGCCAGAGTTTTCCTTCTCCCGAGGCGAAGTTGAATCTTCTCCTCCAGTATTGTGGATGGCAGTAGCAGTAGTACAGTTACCTCATATAGTCGAAGAGTTTCCAGATGTTTTCCCAGAAGAGCTTCCAAAGATGCCGCTAGAGCGAGAGATCGAGTTTACCATCGACTTGATTTCCGGGATAGCCCCAGTGTCAGAGAGGGTCTACAGGATGGCGCCGTCATAGCTAGAGATATTGTACAAGATGATTGAAGAACTCAGAACCAAGACATTCATTCGTGCTAGTGGATCGCCTTGGGGAGCCCCGATGCTTCTTGTGAAAAAGAAGGATGGTACGTCCAGATTATGTGTAGATTATCGTACCTTGAACTCTGTGACAATCAAGAACAGATACCCTCTCCCGAGGATAGATGACTTGTTTGATCAACTCAAGGGGGCAACAGTATTCTCGAAGATCGACTTGCAATCAGGATACCATCAGATCAGAGTCAGAGAGCAGGATATCCCGAAGACGGCGTTCAGATCGAGGTATGGGCATTGGGAGTTCCTTGTAATGCCATTTGGAGCAGCCAATGCGCCGGCAGTATTTATGGACCTCATGAATCGTATCTTTATGCCTTATTTGGATCAGTTCATGATTGTGTTCCTGGACGACATCCTGGTCTACAGCAAGTATGAAGCGGAGCATGAGCAGCATCTCCGAGTTGTCCTCCAGATTCTCAGAGAGCACCAGTTATATGCCAAGTTCAGTAAATACGAGTTCTGGCTCGATCGTATTTCGTACTTGGGTCATATCATCACCCGAGGCGGAGTGGAAGTGGATCTCCAGAAGATCGTGGCCATTGAAACGTGGCCGGTACCTAGCACAGTGGCAGAAGTCCGTAGTTTTCTTGGATTGGCCGGTTACTACCGGCGATTTATTTCAGAATTTGCTCGAATTTTAGCGCCATTGACCCAGCTGACCCGCAAGGATGTGCAGTTTGCTTGGACAGCAGAGTGCCAAGATTCTTTTGAGAGGTTGAAGCGAGGCTTGATGACGGCTCCTATTCTCACGCTTCCAGATGGAACCGGAGGATTCTCAGTGTATTGTGATGCTTCGGGCAGAGATTTAGGATGTGTTCTGATACGGCATGGGAAGGTAATAGCTTATGCGTCACGACAACTTCGTGATCATGAGAGAAATTATCCAACCCATGACTTGGAGCTGGCAGCAGTAGTGTTTGCACTTAAGCTTTGGAGGCACTACTTGTATGGAGATAGGGTAGAGATTTTCACCGACCATAAGAGTCTGAAGTATGTGTTCACCCAGAAGGATCTTAACATGCGTCAGAGGAGATGGCTAGAGCTGCTTGTGGATTATGACATCAACTTGCAGTATCATCCTGGGAAGGCCAACGTTGTTGCAGATGTATTGAGCAGGAGAGCTGGAGTTTATTTTTTAACAGCACAACCAGAGCTGTTAGCCGATCTTCAGAAGATGGGTATAGAAGTTATCCTCCCTTCCAGTGTGGCATTGATGGCCAGCATGCAAGTTCAATCTACTATAGTCGAGAGGATCCGGATGGCGCAGTCAGCAGATTCCAAGCTTCAGCGACTCAGAGCAGAGTGTAAGGCAGGACGAAGACCAGAGTTATGTATCCATAAAGACGGTACACTTCGACATGGTATGCGTCTTTGTGTACCCAGTAGAGATATCAGATAGGAGATCATGGCAGAGTCCCACAATTCGCAGTATTCCATTCATCCCGGTGGCACAAAGATGTACCGTGATATTCGTCAGCACTTTTGGTGGAATGGCATGAAGAGGGAGATAGCCCAGTTTGTCTCTCGTTGTTTAGTCTGCCAACAAGTTAAGACTGAACATCAGAGACCAGCTGGACTACTTCAACCATTGCCAATTCTAGAGTAGAAATGGGAGCATATAACCATGGATTTTGTGACTGGATTGCCTAGATCCCCGGCTGGCAGAGACGCTATTTGGGTTGTCATAGACAGGCTCACGAAAGTGGCTCACTTTCTCCCGTTCAGAGTCGGTCAGTCGACGGCTCAGCTAGCGGAGAAGTATCTCTGGCAGATTATCAGATTGTACGGTGTACCAGTCAGTATCACCTCGGATAGAGATTCCAGATTTACGTTACACTTTTGGCGTAGCCTGCAAGAGAGTTTGGGGACTCGCCTCCAGTTCAGCTCAGCATATCACCCACAGACAGATGGCCAGTCAGAACGCACGATCCAGACTCTCGAAGATATGTTGAGATCTTGTACACTCGACTTTGGCGGTTCGTGGGAAGATCACCTGCACCTGGTGGAGTTCTCGTACAACAACAGTTTCCAGGCCAGCATCCAGATGGCACCATTCGAGGCACTGTATGGTAGGAAGTGCCGATCCCCGCTAGCATGGAACGATGTCGGAGAGAGGTAGATGCTCGGTCTAGAAATGATTTCTCAGACCGTTGAGGTGGTCAGGAGAGTCAGAGATCATCTTCGAGTTACCCAAGATCGCCAGCGTCATTGAGCCGATTCTCATCGGCGCCCTCTTGAGTTTTCTGTCGGCGACCATGTATGCCTGAGGATTTCGCCTAACCGTGGCGTCATTCGTTTCGGCGTACGAAAAAGCTTAGTCCTAGGTATATGGGGCCATTTGACATTCTGGAGCGAGTAGGAGATGTATCCTATCGTCTCGCTCTTCTACCATCGCTACGTGAGGTGCATGACGTATTCCATGTATCCTAACTGCGATGGTATATCCCGGACCCGAGCCACATCCTGGATCATTCGAAATTGGTTGTTGGTACCAACCTTTCGTACGAGGAGAGGCCCGTGTCTATATTGGACCGAAGAGAGAAGACGCTCAAGAATAAGACTATCAAGTTAGTCCGAGTTGCTTGGGGTCATCACTCTTTGGGTGAGTCAATGTGGGAGCGTGAGGATGATATCCGATCGCGATATCCCGACATGTTTGACTCGTGAGGTATAATATCTTTCTTATGTCTTACACTTCGAATCCTTGCTTGCATATTTGATTGCTTGATTGATTGCTTAGCTGTAGATTGCATCTGATAGTGTAACTTGTCCCGACACCTCTAGCCTCTTTAATTAAATTTCGAGGATGGAATTCTTTAAGGTGGGTAGAGTTGTCACCCTCGAAATCCATGTTACGTATTTTCGTAGACGTGTACATATTTCGGGTCCGTATTTTTATTAGTCATGGTTAGCTAGTCATAATTTTATTTTAGCATGTTGCATTAGCATGGTTATTTTGGCATTTCATTGGTTATGGCTTAGCTTGGTTCGGTTTAGCTTGGTTTGGTTTGCTTTTGGGTTCATCATGAACCAAAAAAAAACCCCTACCTACCACCACCATCATCATTTAAAACCCAACCCCCTTTCTCTCTCATCTTTACTTTCATTTATTTCTTCATCTTCTTCCTCTTAACTTCTCCACCTACCAAGAGAAGCTTAGGCAAGTGCAACTTGCTTCATGGAGAAACTCCATTTTTGTTGTTTTATTGTCTTCCTCGCGAGATTCTAAGATACTTTAGAACTTGGAATTTTCCATTTTGATGGATATTTTCTTATAGATCTAATTTTATATTATTTTTGGTTTTCTTGGGTTTTGATCTATTAAACTTTATTATTTTTATGTTTTGATTGTTCCATGTTGTAGAGAATTCGATTTTACCCAAAATAGACCTTTGAAAAGTTGGATTTCGACTTGTTTTGAGAAAGTTATGGCCAAAAGTATTTTTTGGTCATTTCTATGTTCATCTGTGCTGATTTTGGCAGGGACGATGAATAGTGCCGTATAGTGCCCAGCCGCATAAAAGTGCTGTATAGTACCGCATAGTGCCCAACCGTATAAGGGTGCTGCATAGTACCGCATAGTGCCCAGCCGCATAAGAGTGCTGCATAGTGTCGCATAGTGTCCAGCCGCATAAGAGTGCTGCATAGTGCCTAGCCGTAGAAGGGTGCTGCATAGTGCCGCATAGTGCCCAGCCGTATAAGAGTGCTGCGTAGTACCGCATAGTGTCCAGCCGCATAAGAGTGCTGTATAGTGCCCAGCCGCATAAGGGTGCTGCATAGTGCCGCACAGTGCCCAGCCGCATAAGAGTGCTGCATAGTACCGCATAGTGTCCAGCCGCATAAGAGTGTTGCATAGTGCCCAGCCGCATAAGGGTGCTGTATAGTGCCGCATGGTGTCCAGCCGCATAAGAGTGTTGCATAGTGCCGCATAGTATCCAGTCGCATAAGAGTGTTGTATAGTGCCCAGCCGCATAAGAGTGCTGCATAGTGCCGCATAGTGCCCAGCCGCATAAGGGTGCTGCATAGTACCGCATAGTGTCCAGCCGCATAAGGGTGCTGTATAGTACCGCATAGTGCCCAGCCGCATAAGAGTGCTGCATAGTGTTGTATAGTGTCCAGCCGCATAAGGGTGCTGTATAGTGCCGCATAGTGTCCAACCGCATAAGAGTGCTGTATAGTGTCGCATAGTGTCCAGCCGCATAAGGGTGCTGCATAGTACCGCATAGTGTCCAGCCGCATATGGGAGTGCCGCATAGTGCTGAATATGCCGCATAGTGCTAAATAGTGCCGCATAGTGCCTATTTTGGCTATTTTTGGCTATTTTAAGTCCTATTTGGCTGAATTGTGGCCAGAATTTCTCCTAACTCCCAACATGAAAGTTGTAGATCTTTTCCTTGGCTTCAAGAATATGTTATTAGTTATTTTATGCAAGTTTTCTCATTCATGATAATGTAAGAATAGAACACGATAGTGGCCCGCTGTAGCGCACTCTTGACAAGTATACTGACATGATATATCTCGACATGCTGTTACGACAGCTAGCCTGACATGACAAATAGGAACGACCTGGACACCGTGGGCGATTGTGTTTGTACAAATAAATTGGCACTGTCTTGCATCATGTCTAATGGGGATCCCTGAGTACCACGGTCAGGGGTACCCACTGTAATCGACTAAGGCTAATAAACTAGAATAATTCAGTAGTCATGAAGAGATTTCCTAGCTACAGGCAATTCCGTTATCTGGGCGCACTAAGTGGACTTGTAGCCTACCGACGAGTAGGGCACATTTCCAGCACACTGTCACGTGTTGTATTCTTCAAAAATGGATATTCGACCTGGATAACCGGATGGTCTGCAGGGCTTGTGGCTGTTGGGATAGTCTCATTGCATCTTGCTAGTAACTAGGCCTGTGATAACCCTAGTTAGTTAAAAGTATCAAGCCGTACTCTTGATTGGTCGCGATTGATTGGATGGAGTTTATTCCAGCTTAGTCTTATCCTGATCCTGTGCAAGATTGTGACATGACATGATTATTGATGCTTATCTTAACAATAACGATCAGGGGTCCAGTTCTGTTCAGGCGAAGGGTTACAACCCCGGTCCTTGTTTGGTTTAAGGGTTGTAACCTGGCTCCCGGAGCAGTTCTGTGTCCTCTCTTCGTTATTGTCTTATTGCAACCCCATGCCATGTTCGTCATGTTTTACCTTACCTTAATACCATGATTAATTATGCTGGCCTTAGCAATAAAGATCAAGGGTCCAGTTCTGTTCAGGCGAAGGGTTACAACCCCGATCCTTGTTTGGTTTAAGGGTTGTAACCTGGCTCCCGGAGCAGTTCTGTGTCCTCTCTTCATTTATTGTCTTTACTGTACCAATAGTATTTGAGACGGGTCACTATTCAGGTGAAGGGTCACAACCCCGGTCCTTGTTTGGTTTAAGGGTTGTGACCTGGCTACTTGAATGGTTCCCTCGTACTCAGTTTACTGTTGTTCTCTCTATTATTATCAATTTTTTATTTATTATCTTTAATATTCTATTGTGATATGCTGGTTTTAGTTCCTAAGTGAAGCCTCCTTGTGGCACTTGCTCTTTCTGGGGTCTGACCCAGCTGGTTTTGTATGGCCAGATATCGGAGCAGCTCCAGAGGATCTACCTACCTTCCAGCCAGATGGTGACCACCAGGCGTAATCCTGGCAACGAGTGGGTTTCTTTTTGTCCTCCCACTTTATTATAAAAATTATTCTTTTGAGACGTTTAGCCGACGAGCACGTGTTAGCTCGATTGCACCTTTACTTATTGTCTGCCTACGGGCTGTAACATGATTGACAAATCCTAGGGTTGATCATATATTGACTAAAACTCTTGCTAGTCTTGACATTTTGTACGACTAGCTTCATGATCATCCGAATATGTAGTGTATGGGATGCCTTACTATTGTATATTTAGTGCTCTGACATCTTGTAACTGTTACTACTTGCTTGTGATTGAGACAATAGGCTTGTTCATGACCTAGGAGACTATTGGCTTGTAGTTAAACCCTCATGTATCTAGACAGCCGTGACCGTATAGCGAGGTAGGTTGCACTTCAATATACGTAGCTAGCTATGTACGCCCCCGCTCTCCAGTATTCTGGTTCTGGGGCATTACAGGGCGCGCGCAGGCTGAGCGCTCGGTGTGGGCTGGCCGGAGCGGGGTCGGGGCGGCGCTAGAAGGCGCGCGCGGCTGGGTCGGGCGCGGACAGCCGCGGGATCGATCGGGGAGGAGCTCGGGAAGAGGGGGCGGGCACGGGGAGCAACGGCCGGGGTTGCGCCGAGGTGCTGGAGGCGAGGCCGAGAGGGGCTCTGGCCAAGGAAGGCCGGCCGAGGGGTGGCCGGGGCGCGGCCGGGTCGGCGGTGCTGGGGGTCGCGCGAGCGGAGGCGCGGTGGGGGCGCCGGAGGGTCGCGCGGGCGGAGGCGCGGTTGGGGGCGCCGGAGTTCGTGGTCGGCCGGAGTTGGCCTGGACGCGACGGGGCTCGGCTGGGCGGGATCGGGCTAGGGCACGGGGAAGCTGAGCTTCTGGAGAGGGAGAGGGATTTGAGGAAGAGTGAGAGGGGATGTGGTGGTGGGAGTTGTGCTAGAGCTTATAATGGAAGAGTGGGGAAAAGAATATGTGGAGGAGAGGGAAAATGGGGAGGAGCAGGAGAGAAGAATTAGGGGAGTGGCTTGGTCGTGGGAGACCAAGCCAAGTGGGGAATTTTAGTAATAGGTTTTGTTTTAATTCTTTTTCTTAACCAAACATATAGGTTTACAAATATAAATAAGGCCATAATTTAATTAAAGGATTTTAAGGATGGATTCGGGACTGAGTTGGGTTTCGGGAAACCGGGTTCGAACTCGGAGTCGGACTCTGGATACGGGATCGGGGCAGGGCCACAAACAAAAACCCAATGATAATTTTTAAAAATAATGTTTTCCTAATTCATACTAATAAATAATAATAATAATAATAATAATAATAATAATAATAATAATAATAATAATAATAATAATAATAATAAGGCTAAGGCTAAGATTACACTACAAACCAATAATTAAAGATTCTAGAAAGAAAAATTCCGGGTTTCACACACACAGTGAGTTTTGATCAGGACTGCCAGACCAATGGCAGTCCTATTTCACATAAGGACTGCCAGTGGTCTGGCAGTCCTGATCAAAACTCACTGTGTGTGACTTTGATCAGGACTGCCAAACCAGTGGCAGTCCTGTTTCACATTAGGACTGCCAGTAGTCTGGCAGTCCTAAACAAAACTCACTGTCAGTGAGTTCAAAACTCACACAGTGAGTTTTAATCAGGACTGCCAGACCACTGACAGTCCTAATTCACACAAGGACTGCCAGTGGTCCGGCAGTCCTTATCAAAACTCATTGTGTGTGAGTTTTGAACTCACACACAGTGAGTTAAAATCAGGACTGTCAGACCACTGGCAGTCCTCATTCACAATAGGACTGCCAGTGGTCTGGCGAGTTTTGAACTCACACACAGTAATTTTTGATCATGACTGCCAGACCACTGGCAGTCCTGAATCACATATGGACTGCCAGTGGTCTGGCAGTCCTGATCAAAACTCATTGTGTGTGAGTTTTGAACTCACACACAGTGAGTTCAAATCAGGACTGCCAGACCACTGGCAGTCCTTATTCACAATAGGACTGCCAGTGGTCTGGCAGTCCTGATCAAAACTCAGTGTGTGTGAGTTCAAAACTCACATACAATGAGTTTTGATCAGGACTGCCAGATCACTGGCAGTCCTGTTTCACATTAGGACTGCTAGTAGTCTAGAAGTCCTAATCAAAACTCACTGTCAGTGAGTTTTGAACTTACACACAGTGAGTTTTGAACTTACACCAAGTTAATCATCCCAATTTCCATGTATCCAAGATACAAAATGTGAGTTTTCATGTATCCAACAAGTTAATCATCAGAATTTAAACATCCAAGTTAATCATCCAAGTTAATCACCACAATTTGAACATCTATGTATCCAAAATACAAAATACAAGTTAAACATCCAAGTTAATCATCACAATTTTCATGTATCCAAAATACAATTTTCATAATGTATCCAACAAGATAAACATCACAATTTCCAAAATACAATTTTCAAGATACAAGTTAAAAATCATAATCAAATCAGTGATCATGCCGGGCCTTCGTACGCGCCTCCCAATTTTGCATGAAATGAAATTCGACAGTATCGTCGATATGCTCCAACTGGTCCGCGATATTGACACATTCATTGTTCTGGTAGCCCGATCGGAGGGATTTCGCCAAAGCCTTCACCCGATTAGCCTGTCAACGGTAACAAAATGTCAATTAAGAGAGTTAAATTTGAAAGTATTTACAAACTATAATTTATAAACTTACCATCTAGACCAATGAAGCATACAAGACATTTTTTGAAGACAGAGGTCCTAGAGCTCCAACGGCAACGGGTCCTGGATTTGTAGGGTTCGACAACTTAGGATATCCGACTGACAAGTAGTACGGCATGTAGTCGTCGTTGCAGTCGTGCATCTCCTCCACCGGTTGTCGAAGTTCTTCCCCCAGCAAATGTCGTTGCCACTCGGCGTAGCAGTCGGTCAGGGCGGCTTGTAGTTCAAAGGTTGGATCCCGCACGGAGGCTCCAATAACCTTAATGTGCACTGCGGTACAGTTTGTACGAGGCCAAACTGACGCAGTACTCTATCAGGCATGTAAGGTTCCATAATATCATAGCATGTGATCATACCATGAAATAGAGATACTGGTTGCAGATGGTGATTTTGTTGCCGGAGATTCCGGTATGGGTGCCAAACTATCTATAGGACAAAAGTAAAAAGAAAATAGTCAACAAATAAACATACCAAATAAATAGTCTACGCTATCTACGCGCTATCTACTAACCTCTTCTGGCACCAAATTATCCAGAGCATCCCGAATGGAAACTAGCGTTTCATGATTTTTAGTTTCCAGCTGAGTTGGCTTCCATTGACACACTCTAGGAAGGTGCTCCTGATAGCGTGGGTTCGGCTCACCCCGCTTGAGCATCGAAAAGTGCTCGTATATCCATGCATATACAATTTGTAAATGAATAGTCAGTAAATTAACAACAAAATCTAGCTAGTATATTAGTTTAAAATGTTAGAAATTTTCTCACATGGAGTAGAGTCTGGCATCCCGCCATGGTCTTGGTTCCGACACGGGATGCTATACCAAGCTTGCGGTAAAGGTTAGCAAGTATACCGCTGCCCCAGGATATGGCGCATACGTCGTCTATAGCAGATAGGTTCGCAAGATACCTAGCATGTATAGAGGTTCCCGACTTGTCTGGAATGACGACCGATCCAAGTATGAAAAGCATGTATGCCCGGGCCACCCTCTCAACGATTTCATCATCCGCCTCATGCAGGCCTTTGAAATTCTCCACCAACCATGACAGAGGAATTCCGTAGGACTTCTTGAAGCACGACAGGGTTGTAAAGGTAGTGGCCTCCACCCCAAGGTTCGCTTCTACAAAATCAACTATACGATCGTAGAACTCGAGATCCTTCTCAGTACATAAATTTTTATTTGTCATGGCGCGCCCCTCGGCAACTCCAGTATCTGATAGACGTCGTTCAGGGTAATGGTCAACTCCCCGGCTAGGAGATGAAATGTGTTGGTCTCTGGATGCCATCTCTCCACAAAGGCTGATATGAGAGCACTGTCCTGCGTTTTGTAGGCATATCTAGCCAAATTTTGTAGACCGGTAGGAAATATTTTGGTCTGGACGTCCTCGGATAAATGGTTAAGAGAACAGGCAACACACTTCCTCCCGTGGCTCACGGTCCTAAGAATACGACAGCTCTCCTGTATGTCGTACAAGATAATAAAAATATGATTATGAAATATATATATATATACGGAAACTTACAAACATAATATACATACCGGGTTCTTCCATATTTCACAAGCAATGTGGTTGTCGAACGACAACAACATTGAGCAACCCGGCGGACGGACATCCTCCTCCTCCTCCTCAGAAGGATCGACATCGGCCGAACGAACAGGATCCTCAGAAGGACCGACACCAGGCGTACGGATAGGATCCTCAGAAGGACCGACACCAGAACCACCTCGTCCTAGAATTTGGCTGATAGGTACGTCGTCGTCGTCGGAAGAAGAAGACAGAGGACTAGGAGGACCTCGTTGCTTCGAACGAGAATGGGGGTGTGGTTGTTCCCCTTGTTGTCGCGGTTCTGAAATTCTGATTGGTCTCTCAAGAGGACGAGGCCGCTCACTACGTTCCCTGCGTAAGGACGCGGTGGGGGGTCGCTTTCTTTTGGGAGCGGCCACAGGACTACAGGATAACATAGGGTTAGTATTATAGGGTTAGAGTCATTAAATAATGGATGGAAATGAAATTGTGAAGTTGGCCTTCAGGACTGCCATGCTCCTGGCAGTCCATCATTCTATCAGGACTGCCAGAGAGATGGCAGTCCTGTTTTATAACAGGACTGCCAAGCTTCCTGCAGTCCTGTTTTATAACAAGACTGCCTAATGCATGGCAGTCCACTTTGGCAGTAGGACTGCCAGTTCTTCTGCAGTCCTTAGGGATGACGACTAGCCGAACACAGTTTCGTGTTCTAGGTTACGTTTAAACGAAAAAAAAGAAGAAGATTTTCGATTTCGAAATGTACTTTGAATTGTTCTAACCTAATTTATAATAACATTTCTCAAAGATTCGAAATGTACTTTGAAATGTAAAATAAATTATACAATAATTAGGAAACATACCTAGCTTGTGTTGACGGTTTCTTCTTCGGTGCCATTGATGATCTTGGAAGAGTAGGGTTTTGGAGAAAGGGTTTTGGAGAGTAGGATTATGGAGAGGGTTTTGAAGAGTAGGGTTTTGGAGAGTAGAGGGTTTTGGAGGGTTTTGGAGAGAGGGTTTTGAAGAGAGAGAATTGTTTTATGATAATGAAATGAAAGAGAGGGTTTAGAGGGGGGAGGGGGGAGGGGGGGAGGGGAGATAGCCCCAAGTAATTTTCAGGACGCCCCCAGTAAAAGTTCCTCAAACCTGGACTATCCCCTAGTAAGTGATAGTCCCTAGCAAATTATGTGGTGCCCTTAGAAAAAGCCTTATTCTTTCCTTTTGGCATCCTAAAATTTTCTATGAAAGTCATCCCAGGAAGTCTCCAAAAGAGGGGTTCCAGGTGGATCTGAACTAAAAAGTGCTCTCCATGGCGGACGTCCAGAAGCACAAAGACGAGTTCAGGCGGGAGCTGGAGTGACCAACTTCAAGGCGGATCGCTACCTAGACAGAGGAGATGATCATCACCACCAATCGTTGCAACCACAAGTCCCAGCTCATGGCCCTTGCCGGCCTCCACACCGTCTCGATCATCAGGAGGAACGACAATCAGAGGAACTTCGTCGAAGCTGTTCCCCACTGCCGCCCGGTACCAGGGCTTCCCAGAGCATCACCAATTGTCCAGATGTAGATAAATCTCGAGGGAGGCGAGAGTACCTAAACACGAGGTTTTCATTATTTGTAAAAAAAAATTGTGTTGTCCATGCTCATCAACTATACTTGTCCAGGTTTTCATTCTTTGCTGAAATAACTTCACTATACGTGTAGTTTATTTTGGTAATTTCTATGGGCACTACCAAAATTGCTAGGGGGCATCAATTGCTAGGGGGCAGTCCATGAATGTGGAAAAATTGCTAGGGGCACCCAAAAATTGCTAGGGGCAGCCCAACCCCCCCAAACCCAAAAATTTTATTTCATTTTCATTATTGACTCTCTCTCCTCAAGAAGAAAAGAAAGAAAGCTCTCTCCCTCTCCCTCTCCATCTCCTAAACCCTAATTTCTTCTTCTCCATCACTCCATTCTCAATCCCTCCACGAAAATTCTCGAAGAGATGACACGCAAGTCAAAGCAACCGGAATCCAGGTACGTTCTTCCCTAATTTCTTCAAAAAAAATTTACATTATATTCGAAACCCTAGAATTGGTTTAATTCTTGAAAAAGTTTTTGTAAAATAGGTTTATAATCTCTTGCACGTTCTCTTCCCTTATTTTCGAACACATGAAATCCGAAATTTATGTTGAAACCCTAACCCTAGAACACGATAAAATAGGATTTCGTTATTGGAGTTCGGGTTCACGACAGTAGGACTGCCAGGAATGTGGCAGTCCTAATGAAAATTAGGACTGCCACAGTCCTGGCAGTCCTATTCTGAAAGAGGACTGCCAGGAATGTGGCAGTCCTAATTTTCATTAGGACTGCCACATTCCTGGCAGTCCTACTTGTTAAGACATAGGAGTTGGGTAAGTGCATGTTGTTTCTATTACTTAATAAGTATATGTTGTCATGCAGTCCACCGAACAAAAGAATACGGCCCACCGCGTCAAAGCGGAAGGAACGTGCGGAGCGTCCTCGCGAGCGTCCGATAACAATTACCGAACCGGCGCCCGAAGCTCGGTCTCGGACATCGCCACCGGCACGTCAAGCTCGGTCGAAGCAGCGAGCTCCTACTCCTACGCCTCCTTCCGACGACGACGACAACGACCTGCCAATTGTCCAACTCCTATCACGTCAAGAGGGTTCTGCTCCATTTGAGGAGGTCGGTCCTTCTGAGGAGGTCGGTCCTTCTGAGGAGGCCGGTCCTTGTGAGCCGCATGTCCGTCTCAAAGGGACTTAATTCATTTATACTTTCATTTTCAGTCTCAAAGGGTGAAGGAGTTGGCGCAGACACTCCGGAGAGGTTGCCAAAGTGATGAGTGTGTCGCCGTCGCCAATGAGCTTGAGCGCATCGACGACGTGGTCGACTTCCCCTTCATGAACAATAGGGAGTCTCGTTCCAAGGCCCGGCATGATATGTAGATGGATTTCGATATTTTTCATGATTCAAACTTTAGTTGGCTGTGGATTAGTAACGTACATTTGATGAATTATTGTGGATATTTTGCTTGTTTGAAACTTAATTTGGATGTGGAATGTTTGGGACTAAGTAGTTGTGATGAATTATTGTAGTTGTGATGATTTCAACTCTGTGTGGCAATTTGAACTCTGTGGCAATTTGACTCTGTAGTTGTGATGATTTTAACTCTGTGTGGCAATTTGAACTCTGTGGCAATTTGACTCTGTGGCAATTTGTGATGAATTTTAACTGTGGCAATTTGTGATGAATCTTAACTCTGTGGCAATTTGTGAAGAATTATAACTCTGTTTATAACTCTGTGTGTTGAGTCCCACAAAGAAATCATCACACAGAGTTTCAGTATCAGGACTGCCACACCCTTGGCAGTCCTACCCTGAAGTAGGACTGCCAGGGTGCTGGCAGTCCTATTCAAAACTTGCTGTAACAGCAAGTTTTGAGTAGGACTGCCAGCACCCTGGCAGTCCTACTTCAGTGTAGGACTGCCATGGGTGTGGCAGTCCTGATACTGAAACTCTGTGTGAATTTGATTCACAAATAAATTTCACACAGAGATTCATAGATAGGACTGCCACACCCTTGGCAGTCCTACACTGAAGTAGGACTGCCAGGGTGCTGGCAGTCCTACTCAAAACTTGCTGCTAGGACTGCCAGCACCCTGGCAGTCCTACTTCAGTGTAGGACTGCCAAGGGTGTGGCAGTCCTATCTATGAATCTCTGTGTGAATTTGATTCACACATAAATTCATCACAGAGATTTTTAGATAGGACTGCCACACCCTTGGCAGTCCTACACTGAAGTAGGACTGTTAGGGTGCTGGCAGTCCTATCCAAAACTTGCTGTAACAGCAAGTTTTGAGTAGGACTGCCAGCACCCTGGCAGTCCTACTTCAGTGTAGGACTGCCAAGGGTGTGGCAGTCCTGATACTGAAACTCTGTGTGAATTTGGTTCACACATAAATTACACACAGAGATTCATAGATAGGACTGCCACACCCTTGGCAGTCCTACACTGAAGTAGGACTGCCAGGATGCTGGCAGTCCTATCCAAAACTTGCTGTAACAGCAAGTTTTGAGTAGGACTGCCAGCACCCTGGCAGTCCTACTTCAGTGTAGGACTGCCATGGGTGTGGCAGTCCTGATACTGAAACTCTGTAACAGTTTCTCAAATTGAAACGATGTGACAGTGGACACTCACATAACACATATAAGACACAGGTAGGTACATATAACACAGGTAGACACAGGTAAACACATATAACACAGGCAGGCACATATAGTACACATGTAGGCACATATAACACAGGTAGGCAAAATCAAACACATATAACTCAAAATTTACTCTATATATATTACTGGACTTCATATTTCACTGTATACAAAAGTGGTCCTCCATATACAAAATGTTAGACTGTAAATATATCTATACTTAGTCGATTTCGACGTCATAGTGGTCAGCAGGTAAGTCTCTTGGCTCCTCAATCTTCAACAACCTCTTACAATGGTTGATCTGCTCAACGAAAGGTGTGGTCCGCAATGGCCATCACCGGGGACATCGACAATATGCCAAATATAACTTCGAAGCGCAGGTTGAAATTTGTCAATATACAAACTCGTTGTTTGGCTTGCAACTGTATCTTTTCTTGGGAGATCCATTTTCTCCATTTTTCGACGAACGACAAGCTTGCCCTTCCGTGCAGGCGAAGGTTGCTGTAAGCTTCGTTCAACATGCTCAAAGTGCAATGGATCTCTCCTAGTTGACTCCAGCCTTCTCTTCTGTGAAGTAGTCAATCTTGTTTGAGGCCTGCCTTTAGGATTGGAAACAACGGTCGGCTCATGCATTGTACTAGTGACCGGACATGCAATTTCTTGCATTTTAAGCTCAATGGACTGCTGCTCCGCTGCTACTGAGGCTAACCACCTTGCGTGGAGAAGTTTCAGTTGTGGCAAAGAGAAGAAATCATCGTCCGTCTTCACCACAGGCATCATAGACAACTGCCTCCAACGTTGATCGACTGCTTCAACTGGAATAGGAATGGATTCACGGCGATATTCATTAATCTGATGTGCATAAGGGAGGCCCAGTGTATGTCGATGTACACACCCGCAAACCTCGGGATCAAGTCCGACAAACTTTGATCTTTCAATCTCATCAGCTATTAAGGCCAACGCCTTTTGAGATACCACGCGCATTAAAGCATCTAAGAGTACTTCCTTTCTATGCTCATGCTTGACTATATTCAAATTCATCTCAAATGATGCCTTAATTTCATTCACCGTCCGGTCTACTGATAAATGTATAGCTTGCCAAACAGAGACGAAGTTGCCGAGAGATGATTTTAGATGCCTCTTCAATAAAGAGTGTGCTCCTTCGACACGGTTGGTAGTTGTCGTGCCGTAATGCTTCACCACATTCGACCATGCTAAGACGAATTGTTCTTTGTGCGGTTCAAGCCATGTATCTTTGATGTAAGAAATGCATGCCGGCTCCCTCGTCTCCCACTTTTGCTTAAACAAGTACCATGCGGCGTCGTAACTGGCAATCGTAGATGCTCGCCACACACAATTCCAATCATTGTAGAATTCGTCAAAAATCTGCATGTCGATTTTACCATCCTCCTTCCGAAACTTCAACTTACATTGGGCTTGAATATTACGATTGACATGCCCAGTGCATAGCAATGTATCCGCTTGAGGAAAAACAATGCGAATAGCATTAATGAGGGCGTACTCTCTGTCGGTAACAAATACTGACGGCTCTGTATGACCAGTGTAAAGTGTTTTCAGTTTCTCCAACGCCCATGTGTAGTCTTCAAGCTTCTCACTCCTCATGAAGCAAAATGCCACTGGAAATGTTTTCCAAGTAGAGGTGAACCCGAAAACATGAAAGAGAGGCATCTTGAACTTATTTGTCTTGTACGTGCAATCAAGGACTAACACGTCGGCAAAGGACCTGGCCAAATTTGTGCAATCAGGATGAGCCCAAAAGAGTGATAATACTTCATTACTCTGGGGATGTCTTCTATGGAACTCAACATAATGATTATCGGCAAGCAACTTGAGTACTTCTTGCATCGCCATTCTTGATTTCGTCCGGACAGCGTTTGAAGAAGCTAGGGCGTTGTATATTGACTTCATTGTAGACAAGTTCTTCTCATCTTCATGTCGTATGACGGAATATATTTGTCTAGGTGCAACTCCGGAGGTGGACAAGTCTTCGACTATCTTCTTCTCCGTATTGTTCAACCGTCCGACATACGGATGACCCAATAGTGTCTCGGCAATCTCATGGTTGTGGGTTCCATTCTTCACTTCTACTGTCCATTTTCCCTCTTCTTCGTTTCTGATATGTATCGTGAATGGACAACCACATTTCCTCGTTCCAACATTTCTTCTTGGAACTTTACTTTGGATAACTGTGTTTTTCTTGTGCGTCCTGAACACACCACCTCTTTCACAGCCCACCACCACAGTTTGTCGTCCCGGTCGATTTCGGGCCGATCTGGATATTACTAGAACAATGTTGTTTTTCCGTCCCACTTCTCGACACCAATGTACCGCACCCTCGCTTGATTCAAAACATAGATCGGTCCAAAATAAATGGGCTACATTGAATGCAATTGGAGCCGGTACCGCAAAATCGGAAGATCTCAAGTCCTACAATAAATGTTCTTTGGTTAGTACAATTAGACAAAATCCTAAAGTAAATAGGTTTCATAGATTAGGCCCGTGCATAAGATTGGTGTCCATAAATAGCAAATTGCGTTAATAGCAAGACCGTCTTCTGTGAAGGACTGCAATAAAACTCTGCATTCTAGTATCATAGTCTAGGACTGCCAGAGTGGTGGCAGTCCTTCACAGAAGAAGGACTGCCAGGACCCTGACAGTCCTACATATTTGTAGGACTGCCAGGGTCCTGGCAGTCCTTCTTCTGTGAAGGACTGCTACCACTCTGGCAGTCCTAGAGTATGATCTGGACTGCCAGAGTGTTGGCAGTCCTCTGTGGCACAGCACGATTTTAGGTCCGATGACAAGTTCAAATGTGGTTACCAAGAGAGCTTCCGATGCATGAAAGTTGTCTTCGGACGTTGCGGGAACGTGTTCTTCGGACGTGGCGGGAACGTTTGATGATCCCGGTTGATCCATGTTCAATAATTTTTTATATTTAACACATAATTCAACTTTAATATGTGAAATTTTTGTTTAAAACATGTAACATATTATAGTTCGATGACTTACCAAAAATTTGGAGAAGTCAATGACCTAGAGTTGAGGGAGAGAACAATTTGCCAAAAATGTAGGGAGAAAAGAAAAGAATTAGGATTTTAATTCTTTGACCTAAGAGAAGAGAAGGAGAGAAGAAAATAGTTGAGGGAGAAAAGAAAAGAGAAGAAGGAGAGAGAAAATGAAAATTGGTATTTATAGGTGTGCTTGGGCTAGCCCCTAACAAAATTTTTGGATGGCAAACTTGTAATAAACTTGAACTATTTTGGGCTAGCCCCTAGCAATTTTGGTAGTGCCCATAGAAAAAATCTTTATTTTTGAAAGCTAGGCTTACAGTTAAAACTTTTTTTAGGTTTGCAGTTAAAAGATATTATTTTTAAGATCCACTTTCAACTACCATCCAAACAACCAAATTCCATATTTTTCCACTTCCAACTTTTCTAGCTCCACCATCCAAACAACAATTTTTTGTATGCTTGATGTGTGGACACAAATCCCACTTTCACTTTCCTCCTTGCAGTTTTCCAACCACCATAGCTCTATGCTGCCTCAGTGTAAAAGGAAGACGTCACGAGACGCGATAACCACAATACAGAAATAGGAGACATCTAATTCTTTCCTCCAGGCAAATAAATATGAATATAAAAAAAAAAGACTAGGGTGATTCCTTCAACAGACTTCTTAAATTCCAAAAATGACAGGTGAAGACAGAATAGTTCAAAGCTGGACAAGACATCTATTAGAAAAAATACGATGGTATTCAAGAAAATGTATGATTACAGGCGGGATCAGTATCTGTCTTGCAGCGGCCCGCAATCGGGGCATCCTGCCTGACGCTTGGCTTCCCCTCTCTTTATTTCTTGGGCAGTAACGGAAAAACCCGAGATAATATATATATAGTCTACCCTTGAGGTACAAAAAATGACGGCTTAAACCAAGACATTACATGGTTTAATTGAGATGTTCACCTTCATGTCGAATCATTTTGGATCTATTGCTTATCATTGATCAGATTTCTAATGACAAATGGTAAGATTCCTCCATGGTTGTAATATGCTAGCTCAACCTGTACCAACAATAGTTGCATCGATCAATTGATTGAAGAAAGTGAAATGTCTCAAATGTAACTAGAGGATAGTCAAACAACATTGGAGATGGTATATTAGCAATAAAAATATTTCTTACCTCAGTATCAAAGCGGGCAGTGCATGTGAACGATTTGCCGCTATCAGTGACTACGGTAACATCTTGACCAGGCTTGATCTCATCAACATTGGTCGGGAGGTTTATCGTGTAACGCTCATGACCAGTTAAGCCTAGTGTGTCTGCATCTTCCCCAGCCTTGAAGCATAGAGGAATTATTCCCATGCCCACAAGATTGCTACGATGGATTCGCTCGAAGCTTTTGGCGATCACTGCTTTTACACCCTGACACCAAGAGTTGCACACAAAGCAACAAGATAATCAACACATTAAACAAATCATCAAAAAACGTGTTTGGATGTGAGTATATGGATGAGTGTGCAATACCTGTAGCATTGGCCCCTTGGCAGCCCAATCACGAGAGCTTCCACTTCCATACTCTGCACCCGCCAAGATGATAGTATCATGCCCGTCACTTTTGTATCTCTGTTCAGAAATATAAAATAAGATTAATTCCTACAGAAGATGTGCAGGAAAATTTTCATATTTTGACAATGAAGATGATATTGCAATCAGAAAAGTATCAAAATTAATGAAGGTCCAGAATTATAAGCAATTACCATGGCAGCATCAAAAACTGACAGTTTCTCCCCTGACGGTATGTGAACTGTTTTAGGTCCAACTTCACCCTTCAAGAGCTTGTTCACGAGGCGAATGTTGGCAAATGTTCCCCTCGCCATTATCTCATCATTACCACGACGACTTCCATAGGAATTGAAGTCCTTCCTATCAACACCGCGATCCATTAAGAATTTAGCAGCAGGGCTATCTTTGTGTATGCTTCCAGCAGGCGAGATATGATCAGTTGTAATGCTATCACCACAGTTTAGCAGGCAATACGCATCCTTCACTGGAAGTGGGCCAGGAGGGGACATTGTCATGTTCTTGAAATATGGAGGCTCATGTATATATGTTGATGTAGGGTCCCAGGAGTAAAGAGAGGTCGATGGAACAGACAATTGATTCCACATGGGATTTCCTTGCGTGATTGCTTCATATGTGCCCCTAAACATGTCTGGCAGCACACTTGATTGCACAACCTGCGATAGTTCAAATTAAATTTAAAGAGGTGTCAACTTGTGTCTACTGGCCCATCAGGATTAATCAATAACAATATAAAACATTAGCTCACATCAGCTATCTCTTCATTGGAAGGCCAAATATCCCTGAAGTAGACCTTCTTGCCGTCTTTCGAGGTTCCTATAGGTTCTTTCTCAAAATCAATGTCAACCTGAAATACGAGCTCCCAATGAATTTTGACAAAAAAAGAAATGAATTCATTAAAGGTTACAAGCCCTTCATCTTTTAAATCTGGCTGCTAAAATGCAAACACATGTAAATTATTTGTATGGATAATTTGTTTTATTTGTAAATATTTGTCATCTATATATTATTTCTTTCCCTTCTTTAATGGACTCTACCTAAAAAAGGGGTTACATGCTTACTGATATTTTACTAATAATTTATCACAACGCCAAATAGTATGTCGAACAAACTTTGTTTGCTTTAACAGATCATTTACATTTCAATGCATGCATTCAGAAATTGTAAGAAATCACGCACTAGTACTACTACCTACAAGCTCTCTTCAGGGTAATTCAAACATTAAAGCAGTCATCTACCAGAAAGTTGCAACAGACTTCCTACTTGACTAGAACAAGAAAAAGATGATTGAGACAGATCTGATGGTTCTTTCATAAATAATAAGTTGGATAAGAAATCCTAACAATGTCTTCTAATGTAAACTTTAGTAGAAAGCAAATAATTGTTTGTGTATATTAAGAGACTATTAAAAAGTTCTACTGGATATATCCCTGGGTGCGAGCAAATTTTGAGGGATTCACAACTCCGAACACTGGTGAAGCTATTGGGGCTTGTTATAGTATGGTGTTACCAAAGGATTTGAAGGCTAAGAAAACCAGAAATGTTCTCCCTATTGTAAAGAGGGTATTCCATAGAAAATAGTAGCTAGCTGGTTGATCATTTTACTGGTCATTACATTAAAAAGATTTGTTAAGAATAATTCTACTACTATTGTACTCTTCTTTTAATCCTACATTGGATGAGAATAGGAACCCCTCTTGTAGCCCTTACTAGAACTGGTGCTTTTGCGGGTCTGAACTCCTAAGTCGGTCCTTTGCTTATCCACTCTATAACTATTGTCACTACAGCAATGGTCATATACAGGTTATATTGTGGACTGGGTTGTAGTTCCTCTCCACTCCAGTTATCTTTCCATAGCAGTAAGTTGCCTTTGATAATATGGCCTTAGACCCTAATGAAATCAATCCCCTCACAAGCTCCAACATGCTATTAGAGCCAAATAACACTTCATTGATAGTTTGAGATGAAGGATCTTGGCATTCTACTTTTCTTGGTCTTAGAGGATCAATCTCCACAAGTTATTTTCTCTCTTTGCAAACCGAGCATGTCTTACGGACTCCCACACCTCAACTAGACCTCTGGAGATAAGCTGTGACTAGATGATGGGGGAGCATTTTCCTGATACTTCTCATTATAGAAGGCTGATTGGCAGTCTGTTTCAACTCACAATCGGTCGTCCAGATATATCTCATGCAGTCCACAATTTCACCAGTTTGTCTCGGTTCCTAGCATTGCTCAACATGCTGCTCTTCTATACATTCTTCATTATCCACGATGGACCATCAGTAGAACTTTATTTTTTTTCCTTTGAACCTGCCTATTACAACTGTATGCTAACTGGGGGTGATGTCACTGACAGACGATCTACCACTGGCTTCTGTATCTTCGATATTATCTCTCGTTCTAATGTCGAGACAGAATCGTGCCATTCGGCATCTACCACTGTACAGCCCATTATTTTGGATTTGTATTTTTTTATGTTTGTTATTATTATTAGTGTTTAATTAAGCCCATAACTTAAGCCCAATGGTGAACCAAATAGCTAAAACCCAAACCCATAACTTAACCCATGACTTGCCCGGTCCCCCACTCTTTCCCGGTTCCCACTCTAAAGCACCCCCCCCCCCCCAACGTTGCATCTCCCCTCACGTAATATCATAACAGAAACCCTTTCTCCATCAGAAACTTCACAGAGCTTCCACCTTCCCAAAATACACATATCTCCCCCACATTCTTCCTTCCCAACGCTCCCTGCGCCGTTCCGAACCTCCCAACACCTCTCGAGGTGGTTCCGAGCCGACCCCCGCACTTCCCGCCGACCGACCGGCACCCCGACCCCGCCGTTTCCGTCGACCGACCAGCGCCCCGCCGCGCCAGGCCCAGCCGACCCGCCGCACGAGCACGCTCGTCGCGCCCCGCCGCACCAGCACGCTCGCCGCGCCGCCCCGCGTGTCCGTGTCCCGCGACCCATTCCGTGCCCGCGTGCGTTCCGAGTCCGAGGCATCCCCTCGGTGCTCCGTCACAACCTGTGGTAACTTTTCTACCTTCTGTTTATTTCACAGAACTTAAAAACCTATATGTTTCCGACCGGAATTGACAGAATGAAGCTCTGTCAATTTCGGGATAGTTTAGTTTAGTTTCCTATTTTAGGCGCTGTAATAATGTTATGAGCTTTTATTTATAACGGTTAATTATCATTAGTTAGCTTGGCGATTAATTAGAGTTATTGTTTACGTAATATGAATAACGTAGAGTTTAATGTTGTTCTAATCATTAATAGGAATATTGCCATAAAATCACAATTTATTATTAATTGGTAAATTAGTTTCAAAATAAATAATTATATATCAAAAATATACTTTAATATATAAAATAGTGTTTTAGGCCAAATCTATATATTTATGCATTTTTGGATAAAAAGACTTATTTTCGTAAAATTAACAATTATCCTGATTAGTAAATTTATGGTATTATAAAATTAGATATTTAGCGATATTTCTAATAAAAACTGTAAGTTTTACTAAATAAGGTTTTCGTAATTTTATTATAAAAAATGGTTATTCTTTATTTAAAGAAAATAGTATTAGTAAATATTTCGTAAAGTTTTAATTAGAAAAAAAAAATTAGATTTCGAATATTTTCAAGTTTAAACGATATTTCTATTAAAATGATTTATGATAAAACCGCTACTATTTTTAATAATATTCCAAAATATATTATTTTCGCGTTATCTATAAAATACTAATAAAATTGTTTTACCAAATTATTATATATAATTAAGTTAATATTTCTCAAATAACCGGACCCTAGTTGCTACCGGACCCTAGCTGATACCTTCCTGTCGTTACCATCCACATCGGGAAAAATCCAAGGCAAGTTTCATATCATTCATGTCGATGTTAAATGTGATACATCAGTAGGATCATGTATATTAATTAATGTAGGTTCAGATCCCGGACCCTAGCTGATACCTTTCTGTCGTTAGCTTCCACACCGGAGAAAATCCAAGACAAGTTTCATATCATTCATGTCGATGTTAAATGTGCTGCATCAGAATGATCATGTATATTGTAGCGACACTGATTCACAGATGATCCCTCTCGAACCCCATATTGATTGATTGATTGACTCATTGACTCGGGAATTGGGAAAGTAGTATAGCATTTGTGACCAAAGCCATTGTTATTGAATATTGTCTCTCTCGCGCTAGCCCCTATTACACGGGGTTGAGCCGTACCGTATACTATCGTTTGGCCAAAATGCTAGTATACACATTGAATCTACCAGCCGGTCACTGATCAGTTATATACTCAAAAACACTATTGACTCCTTGTAGATTGCATCATTGTAGCTCCTAAGATTTCATTGCATGTTGTCTCTCTTTATTATTATCTAGAAAATACATATATAATATTTTTAAACTGTCTTGCATCATTTATTATTATTTAGAATGTTAGATGTGGATGTATGTTCTTGCTCCTCTCTTGACTGGAGACCAACATTTTTAGGTGACTGCGACGACGAAGATATTGCTTTTAGTTCCTTCTACGGACCCAATCCGAGTCCTGAGGAGGTATCTGAACCTGACCAGGGAGCCCCAGACTACTAGCTGTGCCGTAGTTTAGTTTATTTTCTTTCCCAGTTGTAATAAGAACCAATGTAGTAACCAGAATGTTTATTTGCTTTTGTGTGTTTGATTCATCTAGACTCTTAGTTTTAAATTTCAGAGTTCAATAAAAAGTTATTTCTTTCTCGCATTTAGAAATTATCCGCTGGTGTTCTTACTGCTTGATACAGCTTACTGCCGCCGTCTCACAACGGTGCAGGCTGGACATGATCCGACTGGACCCAGTATATTGGTATCGGGTCGTGACAACCACTGCTGAAATCACTTGGATTAAATTAACTGCCTTCTCGCAGACATGGGAATTCTTCTTATCTGTTGCTACTACTCTTCACTGTGACAATTCAAGTGCAATTCAGATTGCCAACAATCTTATTTTCCACGAGGGCACGAATCATATTGAGATCGAATCCTATTGCATGCGTCATTATTATGTATCTGGGACGACATCTCTTTCCTTTATTATGTCCTAACTGCATATTGTTGATTTTTTACTGAACTTATTGGTATACCAAACATGAGTTTGAGGGGGTGTTAAGAACATCTCTACTACTATTATTATAGGGTTTCATCGTTTGTGCTCTTCTTTTAGTACACCACACTATGGGGAATAGGAACCACTCTTGTAGCCCTTACTATATATAGTTGGCCTTAGAATCTAATAAGATCAATTCTTTCACAAACTCTAACTAGTTTAGGTGAGCCATGTCAATCTATGTCATAATTCCATGTCAACTTGTCATAATCACGGACTGCCTAGAATACTTCCATTGATCAAACTATTATTGTTGCAGACTAAATATAGGCTCCAATTGACAACTGGTGAGGAATTGATATGCTTGTAACTTAGAAGCAAGAAACTCCTATAAGGCCAACGAATTTCAGTAAGAATCTCGATTAGGCGGTTCTTACTTGGGAGCTCGCTTCCGTGAAGACGGAAGCTCGTTTCTCCAATGGCGGGAGCCTCTCCGACGACATCAACGCTTCCCATAATATGACCATAAATTTAAAAGATGACAAAAAATTTGGGAAGAAAATTAGAAGATTTTTAATACGCATTTATCAAAGTACCAAAAAAACTAAAAATTATTTAACTCGACATCACAAAAAACCAACATGCGAATGATCTCTCTCTAACTTTGAACTGAACTTTATAAATTCTAGTAAATATTAAGAAATTTATAAGTTTTAATAACAATAATTAATAAACATAATTTTTTTTATTAACGCACGCTCCCAACTTTAGACTCTTCTAAGTAATCGCGTTCTCCCGCTCCCGCTCCAACTTCCATCCCCGTTTCCGGCTTCTAAGGCTTGTATTGTAGATGTCAAATAATTCTAGCAAGGTAATTCTGGACAAGCTCAACCAACGACAAACTAACAAATAATAACTACAACATCCTACATAATTGCCATGAAAACTGCAACACAAGTTTATGCCTAATATAATAATCAGATTATTAGTTTATAAGTATGGATATCTACTCTCTTAATTAGCACATTACAGTTTGTAAATAAGAACATATATGCATAATTAAAACGAAAGCTAAGTTTCATGCTAAAAGTTTCTCTCTTTAATTGCTTAAAAATAATCAATCCAATATAATTCTAGCTTATGATTAATTAACCATATTTGATCCTCCATATAAAAACGCTTTGCATCTTTTTCACATGGGAGACATGCTTGGAACCGTGTTAAGATGCTACATCAAAGCAGTGTTCTAAATGGCGGCCGCCTAGCCCGCCTAGGCGGTCCCTATCCGCACCGCTTTTTGGTAGGCGGTGGAGTACGCGGCCAACAGAGATTGACGGCAAAGGCGGAGGTGAGGCGGCGTAGGCGGACGCCTAGGCGGAGCAATACCTAACAAGATATTTTGTCCAAAAAGATTTTGTAAGCATTATAGGTCTATGGTTCACTTTTACAAAACTAAAACTTTATAAATCTTCGTTCTACAACTTAGTTATGCATGGAACACCCTTAAAATATGCATATTATGCAACAAACAGTGTTAAAATAGTAAAAAATATTCAAAATGTATCGACCGCCTAGGCAGTGCCTAGGCGGTAGGCGAACTCTCTCCGCCGCGCACCTGCCTACCGCCGTTTAGAACCTTGCATCAAAGAGTTGTAGAATCTAATAGAGTTTGCAAATAGATAATTTATAGTATTTTACATGGCTGCACCTTGAGAGACATGTATTTAGCATACTATGATACTAGTTCAATCTGGGTGAGCATGATACACCACAATAAATGTATGATAATATTAAAATGGCCATCTACATTGACCTACATCCTAGCTTTCCAGTTATCTGCTGGTATAGATTTTGTATGTTTCAGTTGGAAGATATAATACAATTTGAACTTTTTGTCTTGCATACATGGTATCTACTTGGAGAATTTCTTCTGACCAATGATCCAAAAATGCATCTATCACTTATATGCCATTAGTTACATGATATATTAGAGTGATTGTCTAGAACAAAGACTGTAAGCATCATAATTAAATGCTATGACCTATATGCAATGTAAATTTCTTGGGGCTATACATCAGTAAAGAATGTGAATAGTGAAGGCAATATTATTCATAATGCATACCGTTCCTGCAAGAGCATAAGCAACCACAAGAGGAGGAGAAGCAAGATAATTGGCTCTTGTCAAAGGATGTACACGCCCCTCAAAATTCCTGTTTCCAGATAATACAGCTGCAGCAACAATGTCTGCAAGTGTAGAATCAATTTCAGAACTATAAAATATATATATGCAGGGGCTTTTCCTTGGAGAAGAGAGTGAACTATGAGATTTAACTTTTAAAAGAGTAGAAAGTTTACCATTTTCTGATATAGCAGATGACACTGCTTCCTCAAGATCTCCAGAATTGCCAATGCAGGTAGTGCATCCATATCCGACAATATTGAAACCCAGCTGATTAAGATATGGTTGTAAACCACTGCAGGTATGAACCAGAAACTGTAAGATTAGGAACATATTATACTTCATTTAAATCTCACCACCATAAGACCTTCCAATGTTACCTCTTCTCCAAATATTTTTTCACAACCCCAGAACCTGGAGCCAGACTAGTTTTGATCCATGGTTTGACCTTATAAACAGAATGACAATCATAATTAGTAAACTTGCCTTTGCTAGAATAAAAATCATGAAAAATCAGACATGTCAGTTTGTACTTCGGTATTCGGACTAAACAAAGGCTCCAAATGGTAATTACAGATAATATTTTACAATTTCAACTTTAGATAACAACATGAAATGTATTAGTACCTATGTTGTACTGGGCGCTAGGCGAGGTGAGGCGACAGTCCACCCGCCTCGCCTAGGCGCGCGCCCAGGATCTGGAATCTGGATGCTCTTTTGCAAAAATTTATGCAAATATGTATATAACAAATATGTAGTACAACTAATAAGCAATAAGCATTAAGCAAGGCGGAGTTTAACTAATATTTATTGTATACAATAAATATGTAGTATAACTAATAAGCAATAAGCAATATGCATTACGATAGGTGCCTAGGCACCTTTTTTTCCTTCTGGTCGACCCAAGGAGGGCGCCTAGGCGAGCATCACCTCACATAGGAAAAAAAATTCCAAGTCGAGGCGAGCCCTCTCCGACCTGCACGCCTAGGCCGCCTAGGCGCCGCATGTGCAACATAGATTAGTATGTCCATTTGTACTTCAACAATAAGAATGGATCCATTTGGTGACTGATGATCGCATTTTCTAACTCATGCTTTACAAGAAATAAAAATAATGGAATGTCATGGCATTTTGATTTTTACTATAATTTTTTGATTAAGCTCCTTAAGAAGAATATAGGTCTACTCAGCAAGTACATTGGTGTTCGAGCATGGAAAATCAACACTCAAAACATGAGGCAATTTTCAGTTCATTATATAGGACACTTAAACCATGCACTTATTAAAAGACATCAACGAAGTGAAGGATGTATAACAGGCCATAGATTCAAGACAATTAAAGGGCAGGATTAAGAGCAAGGTTGTAAAAATCGCTAGTTGGTCCCTAGTCGGTTCGCGGGGACTAGGGCTTACCAAATGTCCCCTCCCCTCCACCTGTGTGAATCAAATCAAACTCCACGTCCCCTCTCCTCCACTACACTACTTTATAACATGACATTAAAAAATGGCTTTAGTGTGTGAATCAAATCAAACTCCACATATCCAAATGACCTATAGGCTATAACATAGCAACAGTTTTAAGTGTAGGTCATACCATATTTGGTTCTTTCAGGCAAGCTTTTAAGTGTAGGTCACACGCAACCTTGTGATGTCGGCAAGAGCAGGAAAAAAAAAATACAAAGCAGCAAAAAAAAATAGAAAAAGGATAGTTGCTGACTCTGCTCGAGGCGGCAGACGGCGGTAGCCGGCGGGGGTCGGTTAGGTAAGTAGGTTTTGTTTTTCTTTTCCAAATTTGGTTTCAGGTCGGATACGGGTCTGACCGGTTTTTTTTTTTTTGAAAACTAGTCTGCCGACTAGGGGGCGACTAGGCGGCCGAAGTGACCTAGTCAGCCGACGCCTAAGGTGGCAGCCGACTAGTTGGACCGCCTAGGAGCCAAAGCGGGTCGGCAGGCACCGACTATCGACTAGTCAGCCGATTAGTCCGACTTTTACAACATTGATTAAGAGTAAAACTCCACATCCTAATCTTGTCTTTTTCTTATGTTCTCTTTAGGAAATTTGACAAAAAGCTGTGTTTTAGGTGGAGGAACTTCTATCGGTTCTACTTCACAAAATTGCTGGAACCTTCTCCTTTGTTTTGGCTTTCTTTCAGAATGCCCTAATACGTGGCCACTTTTCCGGTACTTCCCAAACTGTCATTGTTCTACTTTCGTGTTCTTATACATCGAATAGAAAGCCCAACTTATTCCGGATATTAACTGAAAAAGTAGATAAGGCACACTGAACTTGGGGCAGTGATGTCCAAACTACACAATTTAGTGTGTCTGCGTAAAGTGGTTATATTATGAAAATGTATATTTATATTTTATTATTTTTGGTCATGCAGTTTAGGTTCGTGAAACTATGGCATGCATTCCAAAGTTCCCATAGACAGGAAAAGAATCAAACGACAAGGTATGCCAAAAATGAATTGCTATAGGAAATGCATTCATCTTGATGACACATTAAAGCCAAAGAACGAAAGGGAACCACTTTCCAAGGATCTGCACATTTCTTATTCTTCCTTCAATGTACTCCCACTCATCTATGTCATCAATCACCTTGCTGCACTCATTTTTTTAATATATCGTAACTTCCCAGTAACTATGGCCCATAGAAGCAAATCTTTTTCCCGTATTATAAAACTTCCCTGTCAATTTCAAGAATATCCTATGCCCACAAAGCACACGCTCGTGAAGCATCCGGGAAGTGCTCAATCCATGTTCTCTTAGTTCCACCATTGACTCCATTAACTCCTTTAACAAAAATCCTATTGCTGTGCACGTGTAGGTCTCCATTGCACACGTCCTGAACCATCTCAGACGATGTTCTATCATCTTCTCACAATTTCAACTGAATCCATATTCAACTTCCTGTGGATGCAAAAATTTCCTACTATAACTTTTTAATATACTGCCACCCATCCGTCTTATGATATTTTCATCCCAACCACACTTAATTTTTGGACATGTTTCTTAATTTCCCCCAATTCAGAAGAATACAACAGGATGGGTCTTATTGAGGTATATATGATTTTCCTCAAATTTCGAGGGTATCCTACAATCACAATTCACCTCAAAAGAGCTCCTACAGTTCAATCATCTTACTTAAACTATATGACAAATTGACAATATCCTTCCCGGTTTCTTCATCATGGTGGATAATGGATCATAAATAGCAAAAAAAATCACTCTTAGATATCTCTTGTCCTCACCATCAATATATACTCCTTTTCTCCCAAATATTTTACTAAAACTCATTTTATATATTCCCTAACAATTATAAAAGCTTTAGATTCTAATGTCTCTCCGCACTTTAGTTTTAGAATCAAATCCTTCTTTAGTCTCGTCAACTAACACTGAACCATCAGAAATAACATGAACCACACAACCTCATGCTAGATTTTCCCCATTTTTTTCATCCATCACAAAGTGGTAAGGACATATTGTTGATCCTCGATGAATACATATGGGAGTGGCCAGTGGGAAATGGATGTATCTCACTCTGTTGTTCTGGGCTCCATCATACATATCCCTGATACTCTCAAATATACCTACTGCAAAACTTGTTTCTTCTAAAAAAATCACTACATAATCACTCTAGGGATCCTTTCATAACACCTTTACAAGGGTTCTTTTTCTAAGTTGACAAAGCCATAAGCAAATCTTTCTTATTCTCTCTAAATATATTCAGACATTCAAACTAATTTCCGGCTCCTACGGAACCAGAAAGATGAAGACCATCAACACAACTCAATGACTTACTAGTTACTATAGGATTATCTAGGGTGCTCTTATACATTCACTATATTAGTGAAAGTCGGTGAAAAATATTAAGATAATTTTTGTCACCTTACAAAAAAGATTGCAACTCATCAATTAATCGTTATAATTTATTGGACTTGACTATCTCTATCTTGTAGGATCTATAACCATGTTCATATATAAAACTCTTGGTCAGGCAGAAAAATGTACCATTGTCAACACATGACACACGTCACAAATTATATCATAATTGACCCAGTTCCCATAATCACCAAAATACTACGAAAATGAAACAATTGGCAAATGAAGCATTAGACAAGAAACAAGTATTTATAGATAGGGTGGCAGTATTCAACCTCAAGGCCTAGCTCACAAGCTTTCTTTGCAACCAAAGCAGCTCCAAGCATTACACTAGGATTTGATGTATTTGTACAACTGGTGATTGCTGCAATGACTACATCACCATGTTTTATCTGAGCTGGCTTCCCATGGAAGGTAAAATCAGCAGCCTTATTTTGATTTTCCTTTGGTACAGCAAAACCCTGGAGAATCATATGAAATAATGTCACTAATCACACATGCACAATATGCAAAAATGTAATGATCAAAACATAGATATGATATCAATTATCCTAGTTTTATGCATATGTTAAGGTACAACAGGAACAAAACTATACTGTATGAAACTGTTTTATCGTTCTAATTGCTAAGATTAAAGGGCCTGAGGAGCATCAGCAAGCTCAGTTTTCATTTTGTGTAAACGCATCACTGTTCTTTCAAGTGTACTCCTTGTACCAATCTCAGCCATCGAGTAGCTTCTATGCTTATAAGTCTAGGAAACACACTCCAAGGCAAATGCCAGTCTTCGAAGGCTTTAATTGTAAAACCAATAGTAACAGACTAACAGTCATCAGTTATTTGGACTTCTCATTTGTCACAGCCTAAGTTGCACAGATACTCCTCTAGAGGACCGTATCTATGTCACACTTGTTGAATATGGCCTTCACATGCTTAGTCTCCACAGGGACGAACATAATTAAGATACTAGAAAGTAACACTTTTTAAGTCGGTCCTTTCTCGGACTATTTGGAACCTAGTTACTCACACACACACACACATACACAGCCAACCCTAAATTTCATAAAAGATATTGAACTCTGAATCCGTGTCATGTCTGTATCCGAACGTGTGCCTGTGTCTATGCAATGTTACAGCTTATGGGAAAGGAAGCACAATTCCTCCAAGGTGCCAGAAAGGAAACTAAAACTTATTTGACAAGCATGACCAGAGAAGTTGTCAGCATCTTCAAAATAAATAGAATGCAGGAAAATATATCATCTGAATAGTGCATATTACCAATATATACACTCATGGAGTTAGACAAAGCCTGCTTAACATCAAAATAATGGAACCAAAATTAAACTATCTGAATGGAATGAATGATGGTAGGACCTCTCCTATACCCCTGTCGAGAAAAATAAATTCCTCAGCTCATTTTAAAAAGTTCATTTGGTACGCATAAGAAATATATGTGGATAAAAGTTCTTTTTAGTACCAGTGAAGGGAATGGTTTCTTGGCCTCTATTTCAATATAAATAGGGTAAATCCATGATCAGAAACAACATCAAAAAGAATAAAATAAAAAAGGCCTCCAAAATTTCTGACTTTAACAAAGGAAAATAAAAGGGCTTCCATTACATAGAATACTAACAATCTGTAAACAAACTACCTTAATCTCTCTAATAAACTAAAATCACTGTTCTAAAATTCGGAATTAGGCAGCACCTAGGCGCTAGGCGGTAATGTGGCGCCTACAGAGAATTAGTCGGTGCCTAGGCAGAATTAGGCGCTAGGCGCCCAGTGCCCGTCCGACTACCGCCTAGCGACTTTTACAACCTTGACTAGAATCATATGTTCATAAACTTTCATTCTATCCTAACTACGATGACCTCTCTGGCTAGGAAGAATGGACACTCCAAAATCAGTGTCATGTTCGTTTCATGTGTTTCCTGTCAATGTCAGGCATGCCAGACGTGAAAACCACTCCAAATACACTAGAACACACCTAAGTCCATGTCGTGTCTGTATCTTCGTCTCTCCATATCTTGTATGTTTTTTAGAGTACACACAAAATATACTTAAGGATTCATACCGGAGAAAACCTTAAAAGAAATGATTAATTCGTATTAGTGGCGTCATTCTACTTGCTATCTTGACTATTAAAAAGTAATAAAAGAAAAAAAGATTTGAAATAAGCATCTGCAAACACAAAGATAATATTATATAACATGTGCAACAACAAATCGACAATACAAAACCAAAATAACATTTAGTAAATATCTGTGTCCGTGTCATATCTGTGTCGTGTCATCTGGTTTGTAGGTATGTTACTAAATGTTATTTCAGAACTCCTTACGGTGTCGTGCCATATCTGTGTCAGTACAACTTACCTACAAACCAAAATAACATTTAGTAACATATTTTATAATTCATACAAATCTCATCTAGTTCCTTGAAGAGTTCTGAAATTGAGTAATTTGGACAACTGGGGACAATCTAATTGTGAATTTAATGGCCAAGAAATAATATAAAAATAAGACATGTATGTATCGGCATTTAGAAATACAAACTATATTAATAAGAAAGTGTTGCATAGGGTTGCATAGGGGACTTTCACTTCCCAACATGCCTGTATTTACTCAATAAAACCCAAAAGCAAACAACAGGACAATGCCCGGTGAAGCCACACCACCAAAAATGTGTTGCATAGGAGACCCCTATTGTGACTTACATACCAACATGAGTAATCCTGCATTTATCCGAATGGAAGTCTAGAGTGATTGGTAATTTACTGGATTGCTGAGTTTTGTATTTTTAACAGACAGCATAGTCATCATAGAAGTATAAACTAAAATTGAATTGTCAATTCACAATAATATCTTGCTGACCTAAGCTTTTACATTAATTCTTGATAGGGACTAACTGAAGGATAGACAATCCTTCTTGCGATCAGGAAAGGTCAAGTCAACCTAATATTACATTACGAGATAAGAAGGATTAGAAATCTAATAATAGTATGAAACGAGGAGCACGAACCACAACTAAGGTATAACATTAGAAAAATATGAAATAAATGTCATAATGTTGACATGGACATTGGAATCCAGAAATTACAACAAAATGTTCCATATTACATTCTTGCAAGGGGAAGAAAAAACAAAGAATGTGGCCTCTCACCTTGAACCCTACTTTGTTGTCTAAGCAAGAATGCCAATCAACTTTCATTTCCCTCAAGGTAACTCGATCATGAGGCCTGCCATGAGTGATTTCCGTAAAAATGTTGAAACAAAAGAGGTAAGACGGATATTAGCCTACAGTAGAAAACAAGTAGAGCTGAAGATTTTCAATTTATCTCACCTTTTAGGACCTGACACACATGGCTCTACATCGTCTAGATTCAATTCTAAATAAGATGAGTACACTCTCTCCGTCTGTGGCTGATTTCAGTTGAAAAAAGTTTTAGTGCATAAGCATTAGATACAAATAACAAGTTAAGGAGAACTACAAATTTTATCCACTGATTACCTGGCTGTAGTCAACAAACATCTTATTAGCCCGTAAGTAGGACTCTATCATAGCCACCTAAATGTTAATGAAGCAACTGTTATTCCATTAAATAATACTATCACCATAAAAACCATTGAGGCTGGTGTCAGTGACATACAGTTTCATCACTTCTGCCAGTAAGTTTCAAATATTGAAGTGTAACATGATCAACTGGGAAGAATCCCATGGTTGCTCCATATTCAGGTGACATATTTGCTATAGTGGCACGGTCTGCCAATGATAGTTCACTCATGCCTCCACCTATATAAAATGATAAGACACATGATTAATGATATAATGATGCTAAAGTGAAAAGGTGAATCATGATAAGATCAGGAAAGAAAAGATCCCGGAGACATGTCAAAAGCCTAGACCATATTCATTTACCATAGAATTCGACAAACTTCCCGACAACCCCATGCTTCCGAAGTATTTGGGTTACAGTCAAAACCAAGTCAGTTGCAGTGACACCGTTCTTCAGTTTCCCCGATAATTTGAATCCAACGACACCAGGAAGTACCATACTCATTGGCTGCACTAAGAGAAAATATGAAATTACCCTAAGAAACTAAAGGTTGGAAACTTTTCATGTTTGTAGCATATAAGAAATGAAACAAGTTGCACTGGCATCCATATATCACCATAAACAGAACAATTAGGCTATGTCAAGCAAACACCTAACCCTTCAAACTCAAGCCCAGTCATATAAATACAGACTTCATAAATATCCAAGTCCAGATATATATTTAAGACATTGATAAGGCCCATTTTCGGTACAACATTTTGTTGTGTCACTACTATGTGTGCTTTTTTATTTTCATAAAGAACAACAATAACTGAGACTCGTTTCAAAATAGCAATAGTAAAGGCACAGCATATTGGTTGCATTTATAACTTTATATGTTATACATCGTACATGCAGGGAACAGATCCAATTTCAGGACTTGAACTTTCCTTAAATTCCCATATGAAGTTCGATGCAAGAAACATTTTCTAAAGATCCTATGGGGCGTATATCCTCATCCGGCACAAAATTCTGTTTCCTCTAAATCTGTGGCATTATTTCAGACCAAGCCTATATTTGCAGGCAACAAGAAGTCAGAACCCAAACAGGGTTCAGGTCAATTGCCAACCATATTAGCAAATGCACATGAAGTGTTTCACCTGAAAGACTACGCATAAGCTCAAGAGATGCCCTAGTCTTCTTTTGAAGTACTCACTAAGAGGTAGATCAATGTATACTCCTTGAGAAGCTTCTCAGAAGCCTCTCTAGTTTTACCTAGAATGTCAAAGTTAGGTAATTCTGAAAGGTTAAAAGTCAACATAGTAACATACATAGAAAATGGTTATCACTTGTTCTTCATGAGAAAAGAATAAATCTGTGCCTCCCTTGGAATTTGGGGAGAGAGAGAGAGAGAGTTCTCTATATCTTAATCATTTCAGCACACCGAAACATGCTAACAAAAAAAAGAGAAGCCAAAGAAACAGTATTTGACAGGAAAAAAAAGATACGTATAACTAACCTGGCCAAGCATTGCAGCTTCAGCTTCTATTCCACCAACTCCCCAGCCAGCAACACCTAGCCCATCTATCATAGTAGTGTGTGAGTCAGTGCCAACTACACTGTCAGGGTAAAGCATCCCCCCGTTGTTGAAAACAACACGACCAAGGTACTCTAAGTTCACCTATAAACAACAATTAGAACATCAAATACGAACAATTATGCAGAAGTTACAGAAACTTCAGAAATCCCATCCAAGAACAGCCTAGCGCAGCTGAGTTACCACTTTGAGTGACAGACTTTCGCTTACCTGGTGAACAATTCCGGAGCCTGGTGGAACAACAAGCATGTTATGGAATGCATTAGATCCCCATTTTAAAAATCCAAATCTTTCCTTGTTGCGCTGAAACTCAAGTTCCATGTTTGCCTGAACTGCATTCTCTGACCTTGTCACATCTACTTGCACTGAGTGATCAATGACAAGATCCACAGGAACCTGCATGAAAAAATAAGTCAAAAAAGATATTCAAGAGGATTCAAACATATAAAATATACTAATGAGTATCAATATATAATTGAAAATTTTAATCATTCAGTAACAACACTATCACAAATTTATCCCATGACTACCAAATCTCTGATGACCTAAAAAATTCAATGCCAGCTCTTTTTATGTTGATTTTTCTGCTGCCCTCTCTGAGTTATGGCCTCTTGAAAAAGTTACATAAATTTTGTTTCATTAGTGGGATTAATATTTACTGTATTTTAGAATGTTTATCGTCCAGCGTCATACCAATGTTATATGAGCAATTGCAACAAAAAACATCATATGAATACAAAACCCTAAAGGTCAAGTGCACATTATCAGTGAAATTAAAGAAACTACAGGAAACTATAGTGAGGGCCTGTTTCGCTCATCGAAGTTAGCCAAGAACTTAAGAGAACTTGGGAGGAGTTATCAAAGTTCTTTTGTTTGGTATGGAGAAGTTGGAGAAGTAGGGGTAACAAGAAATTTAGCCCATATGGGCTTGTCCCCATACCAGATAGCCCTTAATTTCTCCAAGTTTCTTTGGTAAATTCCAAACAAAAAATGGAGGAACTTGGAGAACTTAATCGAAGAGAAGTAATAGTGGGTCCCAACATCCCAAATGCTTGAATTCTTTGGTTCCAAGCTCAACTTTCTCCAAATCAAATACAATAAATCGAGGAAGAGGAAACAAGAAATTGGCCTTGGGAGACATCACATAGATTCTAGGATTCTTTGGCTTCATCAAGCTCCATAGGTCCAAAACAGCCGAACAATCGAACAACCCCCGAGTTACTGATGCTAAACAAACATAATAAATTAGAAATTTTGGGATAGTAGGTTGTCTAGATCCTTGTTAGCAATTCGGCAAACGGAAAAAAATTCGGGACGACAAAAGTACGAGTATAAATCGGCTCGGTGCAAATAAAATATGTTAAAAATTTTGGTCAATTATTCAAAAAATGGAAACATTGAGTTTAGAAACATAATATTTTTAAATATATTGTCAAATTTGGTTAATTAAACAGGTTTTCAGCACGTTTTTTGGCCAAATTTTTCAATAATTTATACAGAAAACGTTTAAAACTTCGCATGCTTAAAATTTACGTACCGATTTTGATCTGTCAAAAGTACGCAAGTATTATACGTTTATGAAAGATACGGAAAAATTCGCGTATAATACGAGTTTTATTCGGGTGATTGCTAACAAGGGTCTAGATACATAATCAGAAGATTGTAATGAAGCTGTACATGCTAGGAGAGACATGGATATGCAGTGTCGTGTCCGTGTAATGTCCATGGAACTATAACAAGAGTTCACTAGAATCACTACCTATGCAGCAAATTGCATTCCGAATTATACGTTTTCATTCGGCGGTCAGTGTAATGTGTTCCCATTTGATACGCACTTTTGAAGTTCCATACTGTGTTTCAGTTTCCGGTCACATTCCATGTTTCCATTTTCGTTCGCTTTCCAGACTATTTCACATTCTAGTTAACCATGGTCGTGTCGTAGCAGACACAAATTGAACACAGCATAGCACTCCAAAATACACTAGAACAGTTCAATCGGAGTCATGTTATTGTCATCATAACCATATTTTATCATGTTGTGTCCATGCAACATGATGTACACACAAGTCATTGTAACTCTGTTAATCAACTATTAGTTTTAAAAATGTCTAATATTGGTTACAAGAAGCAGAACTTTGTGTGAACATCACCAGGTTACATTATCTGAAATGCGCACTTCAATTTTATGGACGTATGCCCCTTGCACCAAATTAACCTTAAAATGCAACAAGGTAATGAGACACGGAATGGCTGTACGACATGTGACAACGAGACACGGTACATTTCTGCGAAAACTATATAATTAATGAATAGCTAGTATATATAATTCATGCATCACATCATCAAAATATTGAGGCTTGAAAAGCATGTTATGTATTTCCTATTCCATATCAGCCATACTCTCATGTTTTTTTACAAAATGTATAAAATTACTGGAGTATGTGGAGATCTGGTTAATTTACTTGCAGTTTAAGCTGGAATGTCTTCCTTATTACTAGATATATAAATAAAAACCATGAATTATAAAATTTATAGGTTAAATATATGCACGAAGCCCTACCTTTAAATGAGTTTGTCCTGTTTCCAATATAAGTAATAGGTTAGCTATAAAATTGAAAACATATAATATTCTGAAGGTAACCTAATATTTTCTGTTTGTTGATTAATGTTACTATTAGCAGTAAACTTCCTCAGCAGATTTCTCCTTACTTATCACTAAATTATAAATCACTGATAGTATTTAACAATTTTAAAGGAAACAATCAGTTGGTATTAGAACCAAGCCAACTGACAGATACTTCCAAAACGGATCTTCAGTAATGCCTAGGATGTCAAACCATTTCAAGGATAGATCAAAGATATACGATCTTAAACAGATGAGCATAACTCATTCAATGCGACTTTGATAGTTAAAGCATATGATGTGGTGTATGAAATCTCCAACAATCTGCAAACATAAGAAAACCACAATTCTTTAACTACTTTGTAAATCATGTTGCTAGAATTATACTATTTTCAGAACCAACTCAGACTCGTTCAATCAAAAAGTGATCAAGTGCCTTATTAGAACATATTTGGGAAAAAAATCAGTTATTATCACATGAAACACGAAACTTAAAACTGGGGTTCCATGCAGCAGGAATGTATAAACAAGTGTTCTGAACCCTATAAAAAACCAAATAAAGGAAGCAAAATCTTTATTGGTATGTTTTGGATATTAGAGGATAGTCATATTACATACTAATAAGGCCATCAGAGGGCCAGAAATGCATATTAATAGGAGTAAAAAGAGGGTATATGGATTTACTTTTTGAAGCAAAGTGTCTAAAGAAGCCTTAGCCTCGTGATCGCATAATTACTAATCCTCACTGAAGATGGTGTTAACATTTACTATCCCCTGCATTTATTTGGACCATAACTGTAAATCCAAGAAGTTGATTGAACCAAGATTGCCATCTGAATACAATTCTAATCATTTTTTTATAGTGGACTCCAAGAAATCAACTCGTGGTTACTAGTATTCTCCTCCTTGCTTTCACCCTCTTTCCAGTCCTTTCTCCTTTCATCACTTAACTCAACTCCTATATTTTCTTTTGTTAATAGATATCATCCCTAATTTGAAGGTGAGGTACAGAAAGGAAAGAAGGGATAGCCACTGGAGGTCGACAGTGGCTCCAATAGCGGGAGGACGCACAAACAGCTCCCTTGGTTGGGGTATTTGGACGAGGAAGTAGTGACTGCTATAGTAAATCTTGTCTCCTTTTCCTCATTTTGACATCCCATTTTTGAGAGAGGATTTTCTCTGAAGTGGGCTGCTCTAGTCTGCGAAATCCTCTCTTCCTCCGGAGGATATTTTGTGGAGAAGTGTGTTTGGACTTGTCGTTCCCTAGTCTCACCCCCTTCCCGTGGTATGTAAGATGTTTCTAACCTATTCTTGAGTTCTATTCCAATTTTTGAAAAAAAAAGATTGAAATCGAGGATTTTTTTATGAACAAAGTAGAGATTAGAATACAGATCTGGTCGGATCTACTCAAGATCAAAAAATTGTTTATGAAGGATTTTGTGTGGATCCGAAGGAAATGGTGGTTTTCAATTAATTTTTGAAGAACCCCTACTTATTCTACAGATCTACTGTTAGGGAAAAAAAACCTGTATGCTATTGTTGTCAAAATCGTAGGAAAACTAATTTTCGGTTGTCTATGAAGGATTTTGTGTTGAAATAGCAAGGAATTTTGGTATGAACATACTATAAATTATCATATGATCATGAAGAAGAAATATGTGCCTCTTTTCTTATATGAATAATGTTGCATGTCTGATACTTCATGGGTCTGTGGGTTCATGCTTCCCAAAGCTGCGGTTTTTCCCTCTTTTTCGACATCAATAATATTTTTTGTCTCTATTAAAACATCTTGCATAGAGGAAAAATGTTGCATGTTTGTTCTGTATAATGACATGTCTGTGACTTTTTTATATATGAATAATGTTGCATGTTTGTGTCTGTTGGTTCTGTGGGTGCTCGTTTATGAAAACTGTAGAGAAATTCTCAATGACGCAGTTTATGTGGATTTTTTTCTATGAACATGGATAACTTTTTCATGTCGCTGAACATGAAGAAGAAATCCTAAGTAATGAAAGATGTTTATATTTTCGGCAAACTTAAATCGGTTTCTAAAGCTATATATGGATAGATGACAGATTATTACGTATGCTTCAAACCATACACATAGAATCGTCATGTATGTCCTACAAAACATAATAATTGCTCTTTCTGAGCTTGGGGGCTGTTTTTGTTAGCCCAACGATTGTATCATATTTTTGAATATGGCTAATTGATTAAGTTTAACATAATGACGTCACTATATTCATGTAATCACTATCATGTTGCTACTTAAACTTAGCATTGTCCTAATGTTCACTAGATTATATTGCTATGCTTGTATCATACTGCATCATATTGTTTTGTTCGTCTAACATGTACTAGCAGACAAACAGTAAGCATGATCAAACCAGGACATATGCAATGAAGAATTATTGATGGGCCAAAGACGGCGTTATACAAGACGATTTCTCTGAACCGCCTAGCGACCTATTCGGGGCCTCGCATCAGGAATTCCACTGCCCGGTCAGCGACGGAGGTCGAGGGGACAGCGCCCCCGTAGGGGTTCGGGGGCGAAGCCCCCAAAAGGTATTCAGATTTTCAGATCTGTTTATCTTTGGACAACTGCCGTCAAGGAAAAAGGCGTCTTCAAGTCTGCTCAAATGTCAGAAAAAAGCGTCATCAAAGGGCTATTGATTTTTACATATTTCTTCTGTATTTTTATGTTTATCGAGTCTAGAAAAAAATATGTAAGGTTGTTCAGGATCGGTACTGGCTTAGGTTTTTCTCAGTCCACAAACATAAAAAGCCTACATATCCATATTTCTAAGTCCACTATCCGAAAAGCCCAAAAAGCCCAACAGATTTGGTCCAATTATTCTGACCTAACCCCAGCAAAACTCGGACAGAACTCGGCCCGAGTTCGGCCAAGTCAGTTTGAATTTAGTTTTGAAATCCCTCAAAATCTGCATCCAACGTTCGAATGCGAGATTTCTGCATCCGAACTCTGCCTGAATTCGGTCTACAAAAACACTATAAATAGAGATGAACTTTCTCATTTCCATATCACTCATTCCTTCTCTTCTCTATTCATTTCTAAGTATTTTCTACGAGCTATACTTTCAAATCTAGCCTATACCACTCTTAGTCAAGCCAGTACAGGTTCTGTTTAATCTAGAGTTTGGGTGTGAAGAGTTGTATCGGAGGCTGTATTCAAGAAAACGTTCCAGTTTTCAACTTGTCTTGTGAAGTCGGTCGTGCACTTGTCGCCAAGCACGGTGTTGTAAGAGATTGCAAGCTCTCAATTAGCTTGTGATATAGTGGATTAACCTCGAGCAAGAGTACTCGAGACTGGACTAGTTCTCTCAGAGGGATACCAATATACATCGATATGTCACTGAGTTTGACTTCTTAACTCTTACTTTACTGTAATTCATTTATTGTTATATTGCTCTTACTTGCCATAGTTTTGAATTTTTAATTGGTGATATTTATTCCGCTGCACACGCACACACTCTATTCAACCCCCTCTGGAGGTGCTTAACGGTCCTACAGTTTTAACAATAAGAAGCACAAAGAAACCCTATAGATGACATATTCTTAAGTCAAAAGTTTGGATAAATAAATAAATAATAGTTGGGGCCGGGCTAACATGGCCTACTATTGTCTGTATGTCCCACCCCCAATATGTTCCTTCCTAAAATAATTTGGCGATGATGACTAGTTTGGTGACTCCTTTGAGCCAAATTATGTTTCTTGGTGCCTAGAGAATCAGTCCTACTTGATAGAGTTGATAGCTTCCCCTTTCAATTTGAAATGGCAGGAGGTAGCCAAGTTGTAGCTATGCTTGATACGATGATGAGTATCATTCGTTGCTATAGTTGATGACTTCCCCTTTCACTTTGAATTTGAAATTGTTGGAGGTAGCCAACTCTAGCTATGTTTTAGACAATGATGAGGGTGGTGAATCCTTTGAGTCAAAAATATAATATTTTGGCAGTGATGACTAGTTCAGTGAAACCTTTAAGTCAAAATATTTTTTTAATGGATTATGTGATTTCCTTGAAGGTTTTGAAAAGTTTATTACAAGGAAGCATGAGCCTTTGTGAGTTTCTTTTTTTTTTTATCACTCTATGTACATAGTTCATTTTTGTACAGATAATATTAGTTTCAATGCTATGCTACTTTTGGCTTATGATACAATGGTTGAACCGATACGTACATTTTGTGGTTCTGCTACATTTTTGAATTAGATAATATGGGTGCTGATTTATTTGCTTCTGAAACTTCATTTAACTTTTCACTTTCCTGGATATGCTTCTGATTTGGATTTGGTCCTAATACTTCATTTTTGTGTTCTGATACTCGTTGGGTATGCTGCTGATACTAGTCTATATTTGGGTTATGTCTACAATTTTGGTTCAAAAAATCCACAAATAAGCCCTATGTTACCTGAACCCTTTAAAACTTCAAATTTTGTTTTTTCAGGAACCTTCATTCTATGCTTTGCTAAGCCCTATGCTATTGGAATAATTTTAGTACACATAATTTTTGGTGTTTGGATGTAGGAGAGGATACTTTTTTATATATATGGCCAGTGTATCCTACATTGGGGATAATAGAGAGGATACTCTTTAATGTTTGTCCTAAAGATGACATTGAGACATTTGTAACACTTAGTCATTCTCTTGGTGCTTGTATGTTTTCTGACATATGTAGATAAGGTGGTAGGATACATAAATTTGTGTTCTGTCATATGTAGATAGTTTTTACCATAGTCCTCATGATTTAAACTGACCAGTGCCATCAAATGGAAAACATTTTGTACTCTTATGTTTCGGAAGTTACCAAATTTTGATCTGGATCCTTGTGTTCTAGGGATATTGTCAAAATTTTATTATTTTCTGTAGGATTTTTCGCTTGTCCATTTGGTTTGTTGAGAGATATTTATGCACCATTATAGTATGGTTTGTTCAGATTTATTGTGTTCTTAGTTTGTCTTAATTCTTTATATTTGGGCATCAAATTGGTATTGACATTTCTAATGGTAAAGGCCAGTTAGAATTGTCTTCAATTTTGTTTGTATTGTTAGTGCCGGGGCACAATTTTTCGATGGAAAACTGAGAATATGAAACAATTGTAAAAACAATGTTTCAACGCAACACTTCTAGGAAGGTTGCGCAAGTATAACAAAGATCTAAAAAGATATTGTTATGATATTACGAGAATCTAAAAAGATTTCGTAATCACAGCAATCAGATCGTAGTACTTCTAAAAAGAAGATACAATCAGAGTTACTGGCAGCAACGAAGAAGGTGACTGGCGAAAGATGGAAGAACTCCTGCTGGGGTGAATGATCACCGTTGCTCAAAGCTTTATTCGCCTTACACGAACAGCTTCCAGGAACCAGCAAGTTCGTCGGAGAACTTGGAACACTCCTGCTCTTCTGACTCCTCGGATGGACACGAACTCCCTTGAGCAACGCTGGTGCGGCGCCTTTCCTCTCTCTCTCGAAGGCTGCAGATCAGAACTGTGTTAAAGAACACGTCTGAATTCTCTGTTTACTTGTGCTAAAGAACACTTCGTAAACTTTATGGTGGCTTCTCTTTTTTATTCTGTAATGAGCCTTGAGAGAGAGGATGCCTTATATAGGCCCTGCAGCAACTGGTCGGTTGTCACAAAGTTAGGAACGTGGTAATAACCACCCCGAACATGTAGCAACCGCCCAGAACATGCAAACGCACGTTCTGCTGCCAACTGCGCACACCCAGCGCTCTCCTTGCACTTTGCGCGACAGAGCGCGCATTGAACTGCGCGCACTGCACGCACTGCGCACACTGCGCAACCAGCGCAAGCCAGCACAGCCCTGCGCAACCCAGCGCAACCCAGCGCACCCAAGCGCAACCTGAGCGCAACCTGGGCGCGCACCTGGGCAGCGCAACTGGGCTTGCGCACCTGGACATGCGCAACTGGGCTTGCGCAACGTGGCTGCGCAAGTGGCTCGCGCAACGAGCGCAACTAAAGCGCACTATGCGCCTAGCGACGATGCTGACGTGCTAAGTACAAAGTGCGCCAACAAAACGCCACATTATGCCTCATGAGCCCATGAGCCCGAGTCCGAGTCCTCCGAGTCCGAGTCCGAGTCCGAGTCGCTAAGCCCCTACGGGGCTTAGCTCCTATGAAAATAAATTTCCCAAGAGCAAAAAGCATGAATGCTTTTATTGTTGATTTTAGCCTTTTTCCCATTAGAAAAATAACCCCACATGGCAAACCCATGTGCACCTCCGTACCACATGTGCAAAGCTAATATATAGAGATACGAAGCTAATATATAGAGATACAAACTCTTTGGCCTATCCATATAGAGATACAAACTCTTTGGCCTATCCGATGTGCAAAGCTAATATATAGAGATACAAAGCTAATATATAGAGATACAAACTCTTTGGCCTATCCGATGTGGGACTAAAGTTTCTAAAGGAAAGGCCAAAACTCCAACAATCCCCCACATATCTCTATATATGGGTATAAGTGTTCCCCACAGTAACTGTCCATCATGCATTAGGAGAGATGTCGCTGACGACTTGAATCTTCCCGCATGGGTCAAAAATCATACTATAATACAAGAATGGACTAAGCCTTGAATTCTGCATCATAGCTGAAATTCTTTTCACTCGCATAATGTAGTTATATGTGCTTCTGGCTACACATTAAAGGCCCTGTGCCAGCCTGGTTTCAGTATATAATTTTGGACGTCTACAAGTTTACCCTCAAGAGACGGCCTGATATCTCTTTGTACATACACTATAGGTGAGTTCATTATAAAGAGACATGGCATGAAGCACTTTGCGCTTCCCTTGCGGTGCTACGCCGCCATGACATGGCTTAAAGCCGAGGCCTTACCCCGTACCGGGAACCTCATCGTAGTGTCATACTACTGTAGCATGAGGCAACCGCCTCTTTGTAGTGCCAAACTACCCAGCATGAAGCCTTAGGCTCCCTTGCGGTGTTACGCCGCAACGACATGGCTTGCAAGGCCGAGGCTTTATCCCTAACCGGGTACCTCATCGTGGTGTCGTGCCACTGTAACATGAGGAACTCCTCCTCTTTGTAGTGCTGACTACACCCCTCTTTATTTTTAACATACAGCATTAGGCTAACTGCCTATTTGCGGTGCTACGCCGCTGTGACTTGGCCTGCAAAGCCGAGGCTTTATCCTATTACTGGGCAGCACCCCACATATAGGAACCTCATTGTAGAGTCACCCCACTGTAGCATGGAGTTTCACTCCTTGTAGTGCTGCTCTACCGTGCCTCCTGTAAAGCACACCAGGCATTCACTCTGCCTGAGAACTCATTAAGGCAATTAAGCCATCCTTCCCACATGAACCGTTTTTCGCAGAAAACAACAGTAGACAACAGTAGTTATAGGTCCGTAACCTCTCCATGCCTAACAGAACATGTACCCACCGTTCCTGATATTCTTCCGATTAGTGGTCCTCCCTTGAACCAAAAGCTAGATGCCTAGTAGATAAATCTTTGAACTAATAGCATAAAACTTTATGGTAGGAATACAATAATACAATATCAGAATGCCTTCAAGCCCATTTTACAAGCTGTCATCGACCAGCTGGCGCTTGAGGCCTTTGGTGAACGGATCCGCCAGGTTCTCCTGACTCCGAACATCAATAACTGCAATAACACCTCTCTTGATAAGTTCGTGTACTGCCCTGTGCTTCAACCGCACAGTCCTCTTCTTCCCGTTGAAGAGGTCATTTGATGCCACCGCCGCAGTCGCCTGGTTGTCGCAGTATATCGGTATCGCCGGTATTTGCGCCCCAACCATTGGAAGATCATACATGAGCTCCCGAAGCCATTCTGTTTCCTCGGCTGCGGTATCAAGTGCAAAGAACTCAGATTCCATGGATGACCGCGAGAGCATAGTCTGCTTCTTCGACTTCCACGATATAGCAGCTCCACCCATTGTGAAAATGAATCCACCTGTGGACCTCTCGCTCTCCACCTCTGAGCACCAGCTGGCATCACTGAAGCCTTCCACTACCGGCGGATCTCCGCTGTAGTACAATGCATATGTCTGAGTCTTCTTGAGATATCTCATAACCCGTTTCACAGCTTTCCAGTGTTCAGCACCTGGATTGCTCGTGAAACGACTCAGCATTCCCACGGCGAAAGCTATGTCAGGCCTTGTGGCATTAGTAGCATACATCAAACTTCCGATTATGCTTGCATACTCCAGCTGCCTGACGCTTTTCCCTGAATTAGGCTTCAGCTTCAGATCATACCTGTACGGCGTATCGATCCCTGGAAGATCCCGATACCCATAACGAGTGATCATTTTCTCAATATAATGAGACTGTGACAGCGCTAGTCCAGTGTCTGTCCGGATGATCTTGATCCCTAAGATCACATCAGCTTCCTCCAAGTCCTTCATACTGAAATTGCTTGAGATGAATTTCTTTGTCTCCGTGACACATCTAATATTCGTACCCAGGATAAGCATGTCGTCCACGTACAGACAAACGATCACACCTCTTCCATCAGCGAACTTCGTGTAAACACACTTGTCCGTATCGCTGACCATGTAGCCATTTAACCTTATAACTTTGTCAAATTTCTCATGCCATATCTTGGGAGCTTGTTTAAGACCGTACAAGGATTTCACCAACTTGCAGACTTTGTCTTCAAGACCCCTGATGACAAATCCCTCTGGCTGTTGCATGTAAATCTCTTCGGTCAGCTCGCCATTTAGGAAAGCCGTATTCACATCCATCTGATGTATCACCATCTTATGTATTGCTGCGAGAGCAATCAACATTCTGATGGTGGTCATCCAGGCTACTGGAGCATATGTGTCAAAATAGTCAATCCCCTGCTTTTGAGAAAACCCCTTGGCTACCAACCTAGCCTTGAACTTGTCAATAGTTCCGTCTGCTTTCATCTTTTTCTTGAAGATCCATTTGCATCCGATGGATTTCGCTCCTTCAGGAAGATCAACCAACACCCAAGTGTTATTTGAGGTGATGGAAACAATTTCATTGTCAATCGCCTCCTTCAGAAAACCGCATCTCTGGTCTTCATCGCCTCATCATAGGTAAGCGGATCTGCTTCCACATGATAGGTGACAAAGTCACTTCCGAAGTCCTTCGGCCTCCTCACTCGCTTCGTTGACGGCTCAGCGAGATCTGGTTCATCCGTTGTTTCCACAACAACATCTTCTTGGACCACATCTTCATTGAAGACCTATGCACCCTCATTGTTCTCCGGAACATCCGCAAGAACAATATTCTTGTGCCTTGCAAATTTGTAATCAAAATATTCTGCGTCGCGAGATTCAATGATATGATTTGACTCAATATCAAGAAATCTCCGAGCATCACTCTTCTCAGCATACCCCAAGAAGATCGTCTTTGTAGTCCTTGTCCCAAGCTTCTGAATCTTCAGATCTGGAAGCTTGACATATGCCAGACACCCCCACACTCGAATGACATTCAAGTTAGGTCTGATTTTGAACCAGAGTTCATGAGGAGTAACGTCTGAAGTTGCATGAGGCACTCTATTTAGAATAAAAGTGGCCGTCAATGCAGCTTCTTCCCAGTAGCACTTAGGAAGACCAGCAGTCAACAACATTGAGTTAATCATTTCTGTTAACGTTGTTCTTCCTCTCTGCTACTCCGTTTGATTGAGGAGAGTACGGAGCCGTAGTCTCATTGACAATTCCATGTTCTTTGCAGAACGATGCGAATTCATGAGACCTGTATCCCCACCTCGATCACTTCTTATTCTTTTGAGTTGTTGTCCAGTCTACCGCTCAGCTTCGGCTCTGAACTCCTTAAACTTCTCGAATGCTTCGTCTTTAGCCTTCAGCAAGTAGACGAACGCATACTTTGAGAAGTCATCGATGAAGGTTATGAAATACTTCATCCCGGCCTTTGTAGAGAACTGTTTGAAGTCACAGATATCGGAGTGTACCAACTCCAGAAGATCTGTACTTCGATTAACCCGAGGAAAGGGTTTCCTTGTGATCTTTGTTTGAGCACAAACTTCACATTTCTCTACCTTACCCCCACACTTGGAGATAAGTCCTAGACTAGACATTCTGTTTATTCGTTTACAATGAACATGTCCTAGCCTATTCAAGGTTGTAAAAATCGCTAGTCGGCCGCTAGTCGGTTGGCGGGGACTAGGGATTAATCGGACTAGTCGGGGACTAGTCGGGGACTAGTCGGATTAGTCGGTTTTGAATTTTTTATTAATATATATATATATATATGCAATAAAAAAAATATCATTATGCAATATATATCACATGACATCAAAATATTAACTTAAGTACCCAAATTCCAAAGTCTTGTACATAATCAAAATGTCACAAAAAGAAAAGAAGATAGATTAAAGTGCTCAATTATCAAAGATATCATCGTGCTCATCCACTAATGGCACATCTCTTTCTTCATCGGACTCAAAGTCATCATCTCCATCATCTTCTTCGGCCTCCGAGATGAACTCTTCCTCATCAAGTTCTCTTGTGATCCTAGAGCTCCTCCTAGGTTCAAGTAGTTCATTTGCTCCCACCGCTTGGTCAAGTACCTCCCATGTAGCTCCGGTGACGGGATCAACATCACTCTCATCATCCATCCCATCAACCAACCAATGTTGAGCATGAGTACAATCATCCGCTTGAAGAACATCTTTATCATCATTTACTCTTTTCTTCTTATTGTGAAGTTTGGAGTTGAATTGGACATACACCAACTTGTTCAATCTTTCCGAATCAAGTCTATTTCTCTTTTTTGTATGCACCTACAATATTTATATAGAACATTCTAGTTAGTTAGATGAAGAATATCAAAAAATAAAATAAAAGTGGCATACCCCTTCAAAAGTACTCCAATTCCTCTCACAACCCGATGAACTTGTGGTCAAGGAGAGGATTCTAATTGCCATCTTCTTCAAGTTTGGTGCATTGCCACCATAATTACTCCACCACCCGGCTAGTATTTATTATCATACAAAAAACATGTAGATAAGTAATTCAATGAAGTAAAGTAATGAAGTGAGTTTAGGAGTCAAGACTTACCGGGATTAAATTCATTGACACCTTTAGTTTGATAGGAAAGTTCCGCTTGTTTTCTTCCAAACATTCCCATCAAATTCTTGTACATGATTAATTCTTCATCACTCACTTTCACTTGAGTGTTCAAGTCATCGGGAAAGAATTTCTCCACACAATCGAGCATAGCTTCCATACAAGCTACATCATCTCCGATCTCCACCCTATTCTTTGCAAAATAGTATGGATTAAGGAAATATCCCGCCAAGTGCAAATTAGAATCAAGTCTACCCTTGGATCTACTTTCGATAATGTCAAGTATTGGTTTATAATTCTTTTCAAGTCCACTATAGACTTCCTCCTTGATCTCTTTTTTTGCCACTTCAAGTTCTCCATACAACCATGGCATAGATGGCCTATCACTATCAACAAGGCGGAGGACTTTCACTAATGGCCGGAAAACAATCAAGCATGAGTTCACCGACTTCCAAAAAGATAGGCTAACAACGGTTGCATATGCCACTTTTCCCTTCACACTTTTGGAATGTGAATTCCGGGCCCATTCTTCGGAAGCAAACATATGCCTTAGTTGTTCTTTCTTCTCCACCAAACTTTGCAAAGTAAGATAATTACTTGCAAATCTTGTGACTCCCGGTCGTACAATGTCACGCTTCTTTGTCAACTTTCTCATCATACTCAAGGTTGAGTGATGAGAATATATGAAGATAGTTAAGGCCCTTGCCTTATCAATTGTACTCTTGAACCTTGAAAGTTTACAAATTAAATAAGTAATGAAGCAAATCAAGTAATTAAATAATGAACTAAAAGTTTATGAGACGAGACTTACCTTGGAAGTTTACCAATTGCCTCAAGCATAAGGTTCACCGTATGTGTGGCGCAAGAAGTCCAAAATAAATTAGGCCTTTTGGTAGTCATCAAAGTAGCCGCCGCCATGTTGTTTGAAGCATTATCTGTCACAACTTGCACCACCTTTTCTTGTCCTATATCGTCGATGCATTTATCGACATACTCAAATATGTAGGACCCCGTATGAGATGCATCGGAATCTTCTCTTGAAGAAATGAAAGAGATCCCTTCTCTACAATGGACACACAAGTTCATAATGCTTCTCCTTTTGCGGTCGGTCCAAGCATCGGTCATAATGGAACAACCGGATATAGCCCACTCTTCTTCATGCTTTTTTAGAGAGTCCTTAACTCTCGACACCTCCGCATTCAAACATGGACCACTCAACCGATATCGACTTGGCGTAGGTAATCCTGGACCAAACTGTCCAATAGCCTCAGTCATTAGCTTGAAACTATCATTTTGAATGGCGTTGAAAGGAATGCCACTCTCAATGACCCACCGTGCTATGTATTGTTGTGTATCCATCACCTTCTTCTTGTCCATCAACACCGTCAAATTAGCTTGTTTTGTAAACATTGTGGATTCTTTATTTTTTTCTGGGTTGATCTCCACAAATCTTTCCATAGTAGACCTTTTCGGTCTCGTGACTAGTTCAATGTCGGCATCCATTTCCATAGCATCATGTGATGTCGAAACTTCTTTTCTAAGTTCCGTCTCTTCGTTTTGCTTTTGTGTCTTCTTCCTCTTAGCACCATCAAGTGCCTCTACACATGCTTGTATTGCTTCTTTGGAGGCTTTATTGCAAGCTTTCACATTTCCGGCACGACCGGCTACATGACATTTGAGCCGGTAGATTCCTCCGGACACAATCTTTGAACAAAACTTGCATCGAACTCGATCTAATGCCTTCACATCCACAAGTTCACCATAATCCCATCCAACGTCACCGGATGCACGTTTGAGAGCATTTTGGATGTTTAAATCACTTGCCATTTCACCAACATTGGAATTGGAAGCGGCCGACGAAGTAGTCATATCTATTAAACAATTGAATGATATTAAATATCATAACAAGTAAATAAACCAAAAAAAACATTACACACACACACACACACACACACACATATATATATATATATATATATATATATATATATATATATATATATATATATATATGCTGCTGTAACTCACTGTAGTGTGTAGTGTTTTAGCACTACTTACAACATTACACATTTTCTTTGCTGCTGTTCACTACTGTGCAGGAGGGATAAAAAAAAACGTGTGGTGGTGGTGGTCCAAGTTGCTTTCAGCTACTGTGCTTTGAGTCAATGCAAAAAAAAAAAAAAAAATTGCACTGCAGCATCACGTGTAGTGGTGGTGGGGGTTTAAAAGTGCTGCAGCAGCAGCTCAGTCCTCACTCCTCAGTGCTTCTTCAGTGTTCAACCAAAAAAAAAAAAAAGGAGAAGAAGAAGCAAAGGAAGAAGAAGAACCTCGGCTCGGTGGCGCTGAGGTCGGCGGTCGGCGGGACGAGCGTGGCGGTGGTGCTGAGGTCGGCGGGACGAGCGCTCGGCGGCTGACGGCGACGGTGGCGCTGGCGCTGAGGTTTGGTTTCGAACCTTCTTCTTCTTCGAACTCTTCTTCTTCTTCGAACTCTTCTTTCCCTTTTTTTTTTTTTTTTGGGAACAGCTGCTACTGCTACTGCTGTAAGAATGTGGTTTTTGAACCCAATTTGGGTACGGGTCGGGTTTCCTCTTTCAACCCGTTTTTTTTTTTTTTTGCTTTTCTGTTGCCTAGGCGGCCGACTAGCGTCGCCTGGCCGCCTAGGGCCGACTAGTCGGCCGACTAGGCCGACTTCTTGCTTCGTCCGATTTTTGGTCCGCCCAGGAGCAAAGTCGAGTCGGCGGCGGCCGACTGCCGACTAGTCGCCGACTAGTCGGCCGCCCAGGCCGTTTTTTGCAACATTGAGCCTATTATGCCACAAATCAAGAGTATAAGCAGAATGAGTGACTTCATTAATCACATTAATTACATTGGACTGATTTACAAGCTGAATTTTGAACATCCCTTCGGTATAAAAAGCTTTCCCGAAATATGTTCCTTTGATAGACATCACCATCTGGCCAGCATTGATGTCCATCCTGAGGCCTGCTTTGCAGAGTAGGCCTTCTGAGATCAGGTTCTTGGCGATAGCAGGTACGTGCTTCACGCCTTGAAGCGTCAGAGACTTTCCCGAAGTCAGCTTCAACACCACCGTCCCGATCCCGTGCACTTCAGCTTGTGCCTGGTTCGCCATCATAACCACTTCAGAAGTAGGTGTATAGGTGGTGAACCACTCCTTACTGGAGCAGACATGGCAGGAGGCTCCAGTGTCTACCCACCAGTCAGAGTCAGTCCTTACCGCATCAACCTGTGCAATCATAGCAACAATGTCAGTGATCATAGATACCTTACTAGGCTCTCCTTGCTCTGATTGCTTGGTTTTTGCTTTGCACTCATTCTTAAAGTGGCCCTTCTTGCCACACTTGAAGCAAGGCATTTGAGACTTTGGCTTCTTTTTCTTGATAGAAGTTCCCTTGACTTTTAGATTGTCAGGGTCCTTCTTCTTGCTGTGGAAAGCCGCCTGCTTTCCTCTTGGTTCCTTGGTCTGAACCAGATTGGCGTTAGCCAATTGCTTGGACAGTGTGTCCACCTTCAGTTGAGCCCGCATCTGGTCCTCAACATATATTTCCTGCAAGAGATCTTCAAGGCTGATCTCAAGCTGCTTCCTATGCATGTTTGCATAGAACTTGCTCCACCCAGCGGGGAGCTTTGAGACAATCCCTCCAACAACAAACTTGTCGGGGAGGGGCATCGCCTCGTCTTCCAACTTCTGTCGCAGTTTCAGGAACTCCTTCACCTGCGGCAGCATAGACTTTTCGTCCTCAAAGAACCACTTGTGATATTTTTCAACCACAAATATTTTACTGCGGTTCTTGTCTTCTTCGTAGAGTTTTTCTAGAGACTCCCATATGTCTCTAGCGATATTCTTTTTAGAATAGGATTCTGCAAGAGAATCCTCCATAGCATTCAGGATAAGCAGCCTGCAAATGCTATTTTCTCTTCTCCACTTGGCCTGAAGTTTAGTAGCCGCAGAGATTGCGGCAGCAGACCCAGTATCTGGAACGGTAGGTTCCTCTTCAAGAAGCACGTGATCCACGTCTCTGAGTTGAAGAGTGAAAAAAACCTTCCTCTTCCAGACTTGATAATGCTCTCCATCAAACTTTTCTAATTTGCAAAAGTCAGTATTGAGGAGTGAAGCATTAACGTTTTCCATCGTAGCAATAAAGCTTTGAGATTGTTAGTGCCGGGACACAATTTTTCGATGGAAAACTGAGAATATGAAACAATTGTAAAAACAATGTTTCAACGCAACACTTCTAGGAAGGTTGCGCAAGTATAACGAAGATCTAAAAAGATATCGTTATGATATTACGAGAATCTAAAAAGATTTCGTAATCACAGTAATCAGATCGTAGTACTTCTAAAAAGAAGATACAATCAGAGTTACTGGCAGCAACGAAGAAGATGACTGGCGAAAGATGGAAGAACTCCTGCTGGGGTGAATGATCACCGTTGCTCAAAGCTTTATTCGTCTTACACGAACAGCTTCCAGGAACCAGCAAGTTCGTCGGAGAACTTGGAACACTCCTGCTCTTCTGACTCCTCGGATGGACACGAACTCCCTTGCAAAAGCAACGCTGGTGCGGCGCCTTTCCTCTCTCTCTCGAAGGCTGCAAGAACTGTGTTAAAGAACACGTCTGAATTCTCTGTTTACTTGTGCTAAAGAACACTTCGTAAACTTTCTGGTGGCTTCTCTTTTTTATTCTGTAATGAGCCTTGAGAGAGAGGATGCCTTATATAGGCCCTGCAGCAACTGGTCGGTTGCCACAAAGTTAGGGACGTGGTAATAACCATCCCGAACATGTAGCAACCGTCCAGAACATGCAAACGCACGTTCTGCTGCCAACTGCGCACACCCAGCGCTCCTTGCACTTTGCGCGACAGAGCGCGCACTGAACTGCGCACACTGCACGCACTGCGCATACTGCGCGCACTGCACGCACTGCGCGCACTGCGCAACCAGCGCAACCAGCGCAAGCCAGCACAGCCCAGCGCAACCTGAGCGCAACCTGGGCGCGCACCTGGGCATGCGCAACTGGGCTTGCGCAACGTGGCTGCGCAAGTGGCTCGTGCAACAAGCGCAACTAAAGCGCACTATGCGCCTAGCGACGATGCTGACGTGCTACGTGCTAAGTGCGCCAACAAAACGCCACATTACGCCTCATGAGCCCATGAGCCCGAGTCCGAGTCCGAGTCCGAGTCCGAGTCCGAGTCCGAGTCCGAGTCCGAGTCCGAGTCGCTAAGCCCCTACGGGACTTAGCTCCTATGAAAATAAATTTCCCAAGAGCAAAAAGCATGAATGCTTTTATTGTTGATTTTAGCCTTTTTTCCATTAGAAAAATAACCCCACATGGCAAACCCATGTGCACCTCCACACCACATGTGCATCTCCAATAATAGCAAAGCTAATATATAGATATACAAACTCTTTGGCCTATCCGATGTGGGACTAAAGTTTCTAAAGGAAAGGCCAAAACTCCAACATGTATTGACATTTCTATTGGTAAATGTCAGTTTGTAATGGTATTCTAAGTGAATTCATGTGAAGAATCGAATTCAGTTTTGTTGTGGATATAACTTAGATAGAATTCAGTTTTCTTCGAGTTTCAGATACTACATTTGATCTTTGTGCCTACAGTTCTCTTATTAAGAACCGTTTTCTTTCAGATACTACAGCTGATCTTTGTGCCTATAGTTCTCTTATTAAGAACCGAAACTACAACGAACCACTGCTGCTGCTCTGTTACTCTTACCCTTGGCTATGATGAGGAAAATATTTTTTTTTCTTCTGCTTCAAGATCATGTTGCTCCTACATTGTTGCTGATATATGTTGCCCCCTAGTCTTGCAACTACTACCAGTTTTGATGAAGCTAAAGCTAGCTTTTCATCCTACCCTTGCCTTGACAATGATGAGGACAAAAAAAGTGTGTGGTTGCATCTTGATCCTGATAATGGCTGCATCTTCTTATGTACTGATACTACATTTTGATCATAATACTACATTTTCAATCTCTGAGCCAACCCACTTTTGGGTTTCCAATTGTGTGAGAATGGCTATATAGTACTACTTTGTTTTTTTTGGGTCATAGCTTGAGCAAATGTAAGAAATTACCTTTTTTTTAATTATATAGGATGGATTACTAGGTTTGTAATTATTTAACTCTATGTTGTTCATATGTAAAAATTATGAAAGATTGTGTTTCTTCATGTGTATACATCTTCTTTATAAGTTCTTTAATTGTCTATCTAGCTCATGTTTTATTAATTTTCTAATGTTGTATTTATTATTACATTCGCTAATTTATTTTAATAATTTATTATCATTTTAATTGTGTGCTAATTATAATTTAACAATAATTAGAAAATTCAATAATACATGTGTTGGGGGTAGCCTCACCCATTTCTAGGGGTGAGCATTCGGTTTATTCGGTTTCAATCGAACCCAAATAGTCAAAACCGAATAAACCAAAATTCTAAAAATCCAAAACCGAACCGAAATTAGCCAAAACTGAAACCGAACCAAAATTAGCCAAAACTGAAACCGAACCGAACCAAATAACGATTCGGTTTGTTCAGTTGGACTATTTCTATTGTATAATAGGTAGGGTCCAAAGTTGAAATCGTGATTAAATGAATATTAAAAATTATAATTTTTACACATATTAGTTGTATTTGCGTCCAAAGTTAGACTAGTTGTTAAATTAAATTACCAATGTTTTGTTTCAAAATACATAAAAAGAATTGTTGCTTTCAAAATATACACATTTTATTTATAACGCATAAAATTGAGGGTATTTACATAATTGTACAAGTCTTATTCGGTTTTCGGTTTTAGACCGAAACCGAAACCGAAACCGAAACCAAAAATCAAAACCGTAACCGAATAAGAAAAATTTTCAAAACCGAAATCGAACCGAATTTTTTTTCAAACCAAATTGAATCTCTTATTCGTTTCGGTTCGATTTTCGGTCCAAAACCGAATAATGCTCACCCCCCCATTTCAAAGGAGAATAACCATATCACTTCTTAACCACCACTTCTTTACAATGCGAAGATAGGAACTACAAAAATTATATTTTTCAAATCACTTCAACAACCATCCAAATATCAAACATTTGGATTTCTCACTTCTATCCTCCACTTCTTCAAAGTGGTCGAACGAAGGAAGTAAAAATATATGCATACGCATTATGTGCGTACGCAAAATGTCGATGTGGGGATTCCAGATTCCTCACTTTGACACACTTCGCCAAACCAAACAGGCCCTGAGAGGTGATAAGGTAATAGGTAGGAACATCAAACAATTTCAAGTTAACACAAAATTCTGTTCCTGATGAGACTAACAAAAAAAGGACAAAATCGTGGAACCTGGGGCAAGGTAATAACATATTAAACAACCAACAAATGTTTATCCTACCTACTTGGTTTTAGTAAACATTGAGATGAGAACCACGGACCTCTAAAGTATAATTTGACAACACCCCCAACCAGTGTTCTAGAAATCGGCCTAGGCAGACGCTAAACGAACCGAAACCCTTGTGCACCTATTCGGCGCATAGACGGGACTGTTCAGGCCTATTCGGGCATGTGCGGTCCTGTGCGACTGTTCGGATTTTGATATTTTATTTGATTTTTTTTTTTATGCTTAGTTGCATTGTGGATATGTTGTATGGATTTAGATTTACAACATTGAATTTCAAATTTGTAATATGGATTTCAAATTCAATGTCAAATTTAAAAAATTATGAATTGTATTATAGATTTAGAACATGTTTTGGATTTCAATTTTAAATTTGTATTATGGATTTCAAATTTCAAAAGAAGAAACAATTCAGTACGCGCCTAGGTGGCTTAGGCGCTAGGCAGGCCCTCCACCGTATCGAATCCACCTAGCAAATTTTAGAACACTGCCCCCAACCAACCCGAAAAAATTTCATCATGGAAAATAAGCATAGTACATCCCATGTTAAGGTAATATATTGGTGATGAAAGCAAATAGTGTAATCGAAGCCAGGAAGCAAGGGGACTCTAAAAATTGGTACCAAGTCTATGTCGCATTGTGTCGGGTACAAATGGGGTATGGGATAGACACTCCAATATACACTAGAACACGTCAAAATGAGTATTTATGTGATGTGTCTGGGTTGTCGTGTCTGTGTTCGAATCATGTTATATTTGTGCAACATAAATTGAACAAGCCTCAAAGGCGCGCCTCGCAGAAAGGCGCAGCAATCGCGCCTCGCCCCTCACTAGGCGAGGCCACTTTCTCTGGGCACACCTAGGACGCGCCTTTCAGCAAGGTGCACCAAAAAAAGGCACGCCTAGGCGCGCTTTATGATTTTATTTTATATATACAAAACATTTTGAGGCATGAAAATAATCCTTACCTCATGCAAGTGGGAGGGCGATAGCCCTTTCCACGGTTGCCAAAGTTGGTTACAGTTGAACTAGAAAAACTAAAATTTACTAGAAACGTGCAGGAAGAATACAAAGCCTTGTTAGTTCAGGTAATTACTACTGCTATTACTGCTTTGCTAGTTCACTTGATTATGTTTTAACATATTTTTTGTTGGTTTTAATATGTTATTTGATTTTATTTCTTATATTACTAACTTATGTATATTTTTATTATTTATTATTTTTCCACCTTGCTTTGCTCGGGCGCGCGCCTTAAGTGCGTTTTGCGCCTCGGGCGATATGTGGACCCTTTGCGCCTCAAGTGCGCCTTGCGCCTTTGACTACCTTGTTCCAAAATACAAGCAAAGCCAAAATCAACGCCGTGTCCATGTCCCGGTGTCTGTCTAATGCTGTCCTATTCATTTATGTGCAACATAATTTGTACAATACAAATGAACACGTGATATATGAAGGGAAAAAAGCACATGGAAATAATTCATGGATTCAACCAACCGCATCCTACTTTTCCCCATGCCCTAAAACAAAACGTTCAATATAATAAAAGGCCAATAAGCACACTGACACAGCACCACAATGAATATATAAAAAATCATTAAAACAAATAGAGAGTTATTCAGCTAAAAGTAGGAATGCTTACTAAAGGATTGATTTTATTCGAATCGCCACCGAGTTTGTTCATCGCATCCCGCATGCACGCAAGATCGACGACAGCTGGAACACCGGTGAAATCCTGAGGAAAAGAGAAGATGCCACCAAATATCAGTTACATACAACTGTCACAGACCTAAATCAAATCCAAACACGATCAACAAGTAGCAGAGACCTGAAGGAGGACACGAGCCGGCTTGAACGGGATCTCGACTTGCTTGGGCGAAGTGTTCTCCCAGTCCAAGATCTTCTCCACGTCCTTGGCCGTCACCTGGAACTCGTCACAGTTCCGGATCGCCGACTCCAGCAGGATCCTTATCGAGTACGGAAGCCGATCTGCATTGACAACACCAATAAACATTACGAAAACAAAAGTAAAAACAAAACAGAAAGAAAAAAAAAATATCCGGTTAACAGACTCACCGATCCGAGGGTCGTCGAGCGCCGGCAAGCTGTAGAACTTGCCGAACTCTCCTCCTCCCGGCTTCGACAGCGAGGTCAGGATGCTCTCATACGAGTTTTTGGTGGCTGTGCACACGCGAACCAGATCAAATCGAGAAGGAGGAGTGATTGATCAGATCCGGGTGGATGAAGAACTAGGGTTAGGGTTAGGGTTTACCCATGGTGGAGAAGCGCCTCTCGAAGCGGTCGGCGACGGCGGCGGAGGAGCGTACGTGAGCGCGGTGGCTGAGCGGGGTTCTCCAATCGGAGAAATGGCGGACGGGGGAACGAGGAGGAGACTTAGGAGGAGAACTAGGATTAGGGTTTGTGAGGGTAGAGGAGGAGGAGGAAGACCTAATGGCGGCAGAGGAGAGTGAAGAAAACCGAGATCTGGTGGTTCTGGAGAAGACTCCGGCAATCGGACTCATCTCTCTCTGTCACTTTTTTTTCCTATTGGGGAATTTATTGCATTGTTTGTGCATTTATATAGAAATGTGTCGGGAATGAGAATTTTCTGAAGTGGTGGAGGAAGGAGATAGGAAGCGGGAGTAGAGATTCTAAACTAATGAATGTGGGCTTTTCACCGTTGATAACGAATTAGCTGGCGAACAAATAGTAAGAAATCACAGCGCTCTTCCTTTACGATTGCCACGTGTACGTTTGGTAAACTAGTTGGTGCGTGGCAGCAAATGAGGTCGGGAAAAAGGAGATCGCTCCTACCCTCGGGCGACTCAATCATCAACCAAACTAACTCTACGCGTGGTGGGAGCGCGCCTCGGCGATTAGCCTGGGGGAGAAAGTCAGCGGACGATTATCAATTTACTGCCTTTCACGTGTTCTGACACGCAACTCCAGAGAATGGATAGAAATGGTGTTTGGTGTTTGTGGCAGTACAGCAGCGGATGGGAATCCATTGATCTGGTCCACTGTTCTGCTCTGGTGGAAAGTTGGGTGTCGGAAGTGGAATGATGCTGATGGATACCAGCTGTCATGGGACTATACGAGGATGAATGGTTGGATCTCTATTTTTAATTGGGGAATAAGCTTTTGGAATTTTTTAATGGTTTTTTTTTTTTTTTTTTAAAAAAAACCAAAGCCGGTGGACGACTCCACCCGACCTTGGCCCGGAGGCCATGGCCACCGTCACCCAGCCACCTCCGTGGGAGGGAGGGCTCGAACCCGGCCCTCACCTCCGGTGTACAGTGGTGTTACCAGTACACCACGACTCGATGTGCATTTTTTTTTTAAATGGTTTCATTTCTATATATATGCCAATATCAATTTGAAGATTATTGTCCCAGAATTATCTTGTATATTACTTTAAGAGCATCATTAGTAGTTGGAACTCTCAAATGCAATTTGGAGCCCAAAATTTCAAAAAAAAAAGGTAAATGTAGAATGGATTGAATTTGTATGAGAATAATAGAAAATGATAAAGTGAGCTCTGGTCCCAAAAATTGTGTGGTCAAAAATTAATGTAGAAAAAAAATAATATAAAGTTTAGAATCTAGAAAGTTGGGCTCCAAATTGGAACTTACTATTCTACAAAAACGAGTTTCTACAATCTAGAATCTAGAAATTGGGAGGCCCAACCCTTAGCACCCATGGATGGGTTGGGACCGAAATTGTAGAAATTGAGACTAGGGATGAGACTTATTATTCTACAAAATGAGCTCCTACATTCTAAATCTAGAATATAGAAAATGGGATGGGCCTTACTAATGATGCTCTAAGGCCTCGTTTGGTTCACGGATTCAAGGAAGTAGGAAATGAAAGTTGTTCCTTTCCTTTGTTTGGTAACCACAAACTTTGGAATCAATTTCCTCACAAGGAAAAAAATTGGAGGGAATATGGTTCCACTCATGACCCATGGGATTGATTTTCCTTCCTCCTTTCCCAACATTTATTACAAAAGTTATGACAAAAGTAACCATGTGTTATTGCTTATTTTACCATTAATGTTATTTTTTATAATGTTATTTTTATTTTATATGTAAGGATATTATTGGAACATTGCTATATTTTTGCTTTCCTTTCCTGCACCAGCCAAACAACGAAAAAAAAATGTGACAGAAATTCTACTTTCACATTTCCATTCCCATGAAAAATATAAAGGAATGCATTTCCTTTCCGTGAACCAAACGAGGCCTAAGTCTCATTCAGAGCAACGTATTATATTTGTATTGATAGCTATGGAGTTTGGCCATTTTCTTCTTTATTTTATTCCTCAACAAGAGACATCCATTTATTTTATTCTTTAGAAGCTCGCAATCCTATTTTCTCAACTATAAGTAAATTGAACGAATCAAATTGACTCGGACCTAAAATTGATCAAGTTTGACTAGATCTAGATTGGACGGATCCAATCTAATTTTAAGAAGCTGGTCGAGCTAAAATCTGAAACCTCATTCCACCCCAGCCACCATAATTATCTTGTATATACTTTTTGTATTTCATTCGGAGGAACTTATTCTATTTGTATTAATAGCTTTGGATTTTGCTTTAATCTTTTTCTTCTTTTTGTTTTATTCCTCAATAAGAGTCCTCTATTTTTCTATTATTCTTTAGAAGCCCCCAATTCCACCTCCTCAACTAGAGGTGTCAATTCAGTCGGATCAGATCGACTCGGGCCTAATATTGATTGGGTTTGACTATGTCTACATCGGACAGGTCCAGCCAGATTTTAAGAAGCGGCTTCGGCTAAAATCTAAAACACCAACCCAGCTCGACCTCGGTCAAGTCGGGTCGATCTGAGTCCGATTCGTAGGGGTGCAACTCAGGCGGGCTAAACTCGAGTCCGATCGGGTAAACCCGCTAATGGGTTGGGTTAGGGTCGAAGATACTTGCGTTCGGGTTCGGGCTCGGGTTAAAATATTTGAACCCGATCAAAAATCGGGTTGGACTTGAGTTCATGCGTCGGGTTACCCAAAGAACCCGAAACCCGAAATACATATAATTTATATATATATTTTTCATACTTCTTAAATAAAAAGTTTAAATCCTAAATGTCTCCACCCAAACTCTTTAACTCCTTATAAAGAATTCTCATTTCAATTTGTATTTTGTAACGATCAAGGCTTGATTGTTATTTGATTATGTGTTTAATATTACTTTTGTTGAAAATTATTTAAAATTTTATATTAGAGTCCAATTAACCCGATGGACCCGACCCAACCCGAGCCCAACCCGCTCCTCTGGGCTTGGTCTTGGGCTTCATATATTAAACCCGAGGTTGGGTCGGGCTTGGGCTCGGACTAGGCTTATGATTCATCAGGTTGGGCTTGGGTTGACCTCAAACCCGACCCAACCCGTCCGAGTTGCACCCCAACCGATTCGGATACGGGTCGGATCCTTTTTTTCTCGATTTTATTAAAAAAAAAAAATGGGCGTGGACTTTGGGCCTAAAAAATATTAAATGAATTACAAGTATTAAATTGGCTTTAATATCTATAGTTTACTCGTAAGAAAAGTCGAGCTCATTAAACTATTAATGAAGGGTATTTATGTTATTGCATATTAGACTGGGATTAGGTCCTTCTCTATCTATACCTACAAATTCTCACCCGGAACTTTCTGTTTGGCTTCAAGAGTTCAGAGTTCTCTCGTAAAAAAAATTCCCTCAGTATATTGATTTTGTTTTTATCATGTTTATTTTAGGCAAATTATAAGGGCACAGCCTTTTTTACTCGGGGCTATCCAGGATTAGGGCTAGCCAGGCTTTGAGAAACTTTTACTCGGGCTGTCCAACGTTTTCACTCAGGGGGCTGTCCAAACCCCACAGGCCCCCCCCAAACCCGAAACTCTGTAAGCATTTGAAATTTTCCCTCTCTCTCTTCACAAACCCTATTTTCCCTCCTCCTCTTCTTCTTCTTCTCCACGATTTCCCACTCCTCTCTCTCCATTTCTTTTACGCAATTGTCACGGTTAGGGTTTCGATCCTCATCTCCGCCATTTCCTTCGTCTTCACCATTTTCCAACATCTCTCCCTACGATGGCACGCAAACGTTCCTCTCAATCAAGGTAAGAAACCTAATACGTTGTCAATTCCCCCCCCCCCCCCCCCCCCCCCCCCCCCCCCCCAAAATCCTATTAATTTAGTTCGAACAACCCAAGTCGGTTCCTCTCGACTCGACGACGACTGCCTATGTTTCTGGCAGTCCTATGTACTGTTAGGACTGCCAGAGAGAGGGGCAGTCGACTTGTTCAGCAAGTATTACAAAGGACTGCCGCACTTTGTGGCAGTCCTATACGCATAAAGGACTGCCACAAAGTTCGGCAGTCCTTTGTAATACTTGCTGTACAAGTTGACTGTCCCTCTCTCTGGCAGTCCTAACAGTACATAGGACTGCCAGAAAGAGAGGCAGTCCACGTGTACAGCAAGTATTACACAGGACTGCCGAACTTTGTGGCAGTCCTTTATGCGTATTGGACTGCCACAAAGTGCGACAGTCCTTTGTAATACTTGCTGTACACGTGGACTGCCTCTCTTTCTGGCAGTCCTAACAGTACATAGGACTGCCAGAAATAGCGGCAGTCCTGAATTGGCAGTCTTGTTTGATGTTTGCTAAGTATTAATCGATTGATATTAAATATTCGTAGTCACGACCCGACTCCGAAGTCGAAGGACGTTGACGTCGAGGGTGGAAGAAAACGACCTACCGCATCGGAGCGGAAGGCATGTGAAGCTGAGCGGGTTCGCGAAAAACCAATAACGATAAGTGAACCGGCGGCACCCTCTCAGACTGCACCACGTCGAACCAAACATGTTGCAAGTAAATCGAAGCAACAGAAGACTCGTCCTGATTCCCCCTCCTCCGATGAGGATTTGCCCATTGTTTCCATTGTTCATAGGGGGGACGATGGTTCCGAACCTTCTGACGCGAACGCCGCTTCTGATAGAGCTGATCCGGAAGTGAGGCCAATCGGTTGCTCACTATTGACGTCCCTGCCTAACCACATATCTTACCAAATTTGGAAGGATCCGGCAAGTTCACTACCTTAGATATTTATATTTCTTTTGTAAAATAGTAGTTACATTTTATATTTATAGTTTGTTTATATTGTTTTATTTTCAGAAAAGTTCGCGTATCTTGCGGGTCATTAACCACGCTAAGATGTGCAGTACATGGAATTTTGATAATTTGAAAGAAGGTGTGAAGGCCAAAATCATCCCCACTGGGTTGCAGCATATTGCGAAACACTCGTACAAGATCTTGGATCACGCACTGATCTCTGCGTTTGTGGAGCGGTGGCATCCCGAAACAAACAGTTTCCATTTCTCTTCCGGGGAGTTGACGATCACTCTCGACGACGTCCACCATATTTTGGGACTTAGAGTTGATGGTGGTCCAATGCTCATGAATTATGATACGGGTGACTTTGAGCTGTATGATGAGATGGTGGAATTGGTCTCCACTGCACTCGGTATTGAGGCATGGAATTTTGTTAGACTCCCCGAGTTTAAGAAGTTGTACGGAGTTCCTTTGAGTTTTCTTAGGAATACACACATTGATGATGATGACGATGAAGACGATGAAAATGACAATGAGGACGACGCCAACGACGATACAGTGGCCCGGGCATACATGTATTTCATCTTGGGAGCCGTCTGCATTCCGGACAAGTCCGGAACCTCGATTCACGCCAAATATGTTAACAATTTTATGAACTTAGGCACTGTGGATCAAATATCATTTGGAAGCGGTATACTAGCTTATCTCTACCGCGAACTTGGCGCTGCATCTAGAGTCGGATCGAAGACTATAGCTGGTTGTCAAACTCTGCTCTATGTGAGTCAAGTAAATCGTACTTTGTTTATAGTTTAAATAAAGTTAGGTCGATTAATATCTGTGTCATCTACATTTCATGTACAGGCATGGATATACGAACATTTCCCGACGCTAAAGAGGGCCACTATTAACAAAGACTATGATGAGAAGCTACCTAGGATGTGCAAGTGGAATCCAGTTAAGATGGATAGCAGACACCCGCATACTTTAGCTTCCCTGCGTATCGCACTTGAAGATATGAACGAAAAGGAGGTGAGACAATGCTAACTTACATTTTTATTTACTTAGGATTTCATTATAGTGTAAAATAGTAACTTCTTTGGTCTTGATTACATATACTATGATGTAGATTATTTGGCATCCTTATAAGGATCTTCGAAATAGTTTTCGTCCGTTGCAAGGAGTTTCACTATTTTAAGGTCTGATATCCTGTCAAGAAATTGAGGAGCCTCATATGCCAGACAGAGTGCTTCGACAGTTTGGCTATGTGCAAACTGTACCGGGCACTTTGAATTTGAGGACTTCATCAAAAGGGAACAAAGCATCAACCTATGTCCCGCCGGACTACCGTTGGGGCTCTTACTTCTTCACTGAGTGGCAACGTCATGTAGTTGGTGAAACTTTACGACGTCCGGTGGAGCAGATGTGGGATTGTACTGATGAATATAGGAATTATTATGTAGAGGCCGGATATGGTATGATGTTGAATCCAGATACGCGAGGGAATGAAGTGCCGGTAGCTGCTCCTCTACCAAACAGGGCAGGCCTGCTTGACGCAATGCAAAAGATGGCAAGTAGTATTTTTCCGAATTAATGTTTACCAGTATAGTAACCTGGCTAATTTGGACCCTTAATTTTTCTTTTAGGCTTCGAAAGTAAGAAAATTGGGGAAAAGTCTACTGCTGTGCAAGGGAGAGAACTACGTCGACGTGGCTAACCAGATGCAGAACATCGCATCGGACTATCCGTTTCTCGAACAAGAGCGACGGACTAAGATGCGTCATGAGAAGAAATGACTTGTGTGTACTTGTTTGAACAATTTGTGTGCTCCTTTTGTTGAACTGTGTTTCGAATACTTGTTGACGTCTTGGTTGTAATATGCTTTGAAGACTTAATAGTTTTTGAACAATTTGTGTGTACTTGTTTGAACAATTTGTTGTAATATGCTTCTGATGTAATAGTTTTTGAATACAAAATGTCGATCACCTACAGGGAGTCCAATGTGGTTGTCAAAAGAAATGTAATGAAGAAGAAGGAAGTTTATTTTGCTAAGACATTTGAGTATCAATTTTACAGTTGAGTATCACATTAACAAGGACTGCCCAGAAACCTGGCAGTCCATCGTGAGTGAAAGACTGCCAGGGAACTGGGCAGTCCACTTTGGAACTTGCTGTGTACTAGGATTGCCCAGTTTCCTGGCAGTCCTCGTTCACAGCAAGTTTCAAATTGGACTGCCCAGTTCTCTGGCAGTCCATCGTGAGTGAATGACTGCCAGTGAACTGGGCAGTCCACTTTGGAACTTGCTGTGAACTAGGACTGCCAAAAAAATGGGCAGTCCTTATTTACAACAAGTTCTAAATTGGACTGCCCAGTTTTCGGGCAGTCTTTCACTCACAATGGACTGCCAGGAAACTGGGCAGTCGTAATTGGAACTTGCTGTGAACGAGGACTGCCAGGAAACTGGGCAGTCCTAGTACACAGCAAGTTCCAAAGTGGACTGCCCAGTTCCCTGGCAGTCTTTCACTCACGATGGACTGCCAGGTTTCTGGGCAGTCCAATTTGGAACTTGCTGTGAACGAGGACTGCCCAGGAAACTGGGCAGTCCTAGTACACAGCAAGTTCCAAAGTGGACTGCCCAGTTCCCTGGCAGTCTTTCACTCACGATGGACTGCCAGGTTTCTGGGCAGTCCTTGTTAATGTGATACTCAACTGTAAAATTGATACTCAAATGTCTTAGCAGAATAAACTTCTCAACTGTAAAATTGATACACAAAATTTGCCAATCACAATTACAACCAAAATTACAAGGAAAATTGCCCTTCCTTCAGGACTGTACAACAGGACTGCCAGACATTCTGGCAGCCCATCGTGTTTTATAGACTGCCAGAAAGTCTGGCAGTCCTGTTTTACACTACTTCTTAACAAAGACTGCCAAATTTTGTGGCAGTCCTACGTGTTTAAAAGACTGCCAGAAAGTCTGGCAGTCCTGCTTAACACTATTTCTACACACTGACTGCTGAGTTATGTGGCAGTCCTACGTGTTTTATGGACTGTCGGAATATCTGGCAGTCCAACTATATAGCATTACTACATATAGACTGCCGCATAATCTGGCAGTCCTCGTTACTTCTTGGACTGCCATGTTTTGCGGCAGTCCTATTTTACACTAGTTGTACAAATAAACTGCCGCGTAATATGGCAGTCCTTTCTGTTCTATGGACTGCCAGAAAGTCTGGCAGTCCTCTGTACACTCGAATGCGTAGCAGTCGGTCGAAAATTTACCGAGAGTTCTTCGGGTGTTTTGTCGTGTTGTTCGGAAGATCCGGGTTCCTCGATTGATAGACGTGATCCACTTTCTTCCATAATTTCTACATTGGGACAAAATATAAGATTACTAAAAAAAAAAACTCAGAAATTTTGTCGTTTAGCGGACGTCATCGTACCGAATATTCTAGGAATCTTCCTTGGAGAATCTTCTAGGGTTTGGAGAAATATGGGGTTGGAAAAAGTGTGGGGACCAGACCTAGGGTTTGGAGAAGAAAGAGGGAGAGAGAATGGAGAGTGAGGAAGAAAAGGAAAAAAAAAATAAGAGTTAACTTTTATACCTATAACTTGGATAGCCCTGAGTAATTTTTTCAGAGGCAAACTTGTAAATAATGGGAAACAGTCACTTGGACAGCCCCGAGTAAAAAGAGCTGTGCCCTTATAATTTGCCTTATTTTATTATTTTGGTTTTGTTTTAGATATCAGTTTTTATGAAATTATTTTTATTTAATCAAGTTTTGTGTATGATGAATTAATTGGCCACATATGTATAACTATCTAAATATGGATTATATGAGAATACCCAACCATGACGCAGAACGATTAAGAATGCCATTATCTGTTTATGGTGATAAATTCAAATATAGTATATTGATTAATCAACACAATTTTTAGATAGTCAAGCATAGTGTAAAGAAGGAAAATAATATTTGCCTTTTGAGTAATAATATTGAATCAGGAGACATAGCTTTATACAAGAGATTTTCTCTAATCATGCTAATTTCCTCCAATCATGCTAATCTATTCTAGGTAGTCTAAGTATAAAAGGCAACTAAACAAATATACAGCTAAAACAATTATTTGTCAATGAATGGCCAGATATAAAAGGCAACTAAACAAATATACAACTAATACAATTTATTTGTCAATGAATGGCCAGATATCATTGAGCTTTCCTTCTCAACATTCCCCCTCAAGTTGGAGAGTGAATGTCAAGAACTCCCAACTTGCGTATCATAGTTGAGAAAGCTTCCTTTCCCAGTGGCTTGGTGAACACATCCGCAAGTTGATTTGTTGAGGCAATATGTTTGGTTACAACTGAACCATCTTGTATTTTGTCACGAATAAAATGGCAATCCATATCTATATGTCTGGTTCTTTCGTGGAAAACGGGATTGGCAGCTATATGCAAGGCGGCTGTGTTATCACAATATAACAATGCTGGCTTCAGATGTAATATTCTCAAATCTTTCAATAATGAGCGTAGCCAGGATAATTCACAACATGTACCTGTCATGGCTCTATATTCGACTTCAGCTGAGGAGAGAGATACAGTTTTCTGTCTCTTTGTCCGCCAGAAAATAAGAGATGATCCCAAAAAAACATAATAGCCCGTAGTGGATCTACGAGATATTGGACAACCAGCCCAATCCGAATCAGAAAAAGCTCGCAAGGATAAATCATTATGAGAAGGGAAAAACAAACCTTGTCCTGGACAACTTTTCAAATAACGCAATACACGGAAGGCAGCTTCCATGTGTGGTCTGCGTGGTGCATGCATGAATCTGCTTAACACATGGACTGAATAAGTTATATTTGGTCGGGTAATAGTCAAATAAATTAGGCGTCCAACAAGTCGCCTATATTGAGACGGGTCTTTAAGCAATTCACCCGAATCCGAGAGCTTTATATTTTGTTCCATGGAAAAGTTCACAGGTTTAGCACCCAAAAATCCACCATCTTTTAAAATTTCCAAAGTATATTTTCGTTGTGAGATGGAAATACCTTTCTTTGACCGAGAAACTTCGATACCCAGAAAATACTTCAAATCACCCAAATCTTTAATTCGAAAATGACTATGTAGGAATTGTTTGAGAGATAATATGGCATTGACATCATTACCCGTAATAAGAATGTCATCGACATATATCAACAAAGCTGTAAAAGATTTGTCTTTACGATATGTGAATAACGAGTAATCAGCTTTGGATTAAACAAAGCCAGCAGCGTGAATAGCTGTAGAGAACTTGGAAAACCATTGTCGGGAAGCTTGCTTTAATTCCATATAATGACTTGTGAAGGAACACACTAGATTCTCCCCCTATCATCGAAGACCAGGAGGTGGAGACATATAAATTTCTTCATGGAGATCGCCATGAAGAAAAATCATTGTTGACATTAAGTTTATGAAGAGACCAATTATGGGAAGCTGCTAAAGCCAATAAACAACGAACAATAATCATTTTAGCAGTGGGAGAAAAAGTGTCATGGTAATCTATACCTTCCAGCTGTGTGTAACCTTTTGCAACCAAACGAGCTTTAAAACGCTCAAGTACCGTCCGAGTGTCGTTTGATTTTATAAACCCAACGACAACCAATAGGCTTCTTACCGGAAGGAAGAGAAGTGAGGGACCAAGTGTGGTTGGCTTCTAATGAGGCCAATTCAGATTGTATTGCTTCTTGCCAATGGGAATGAGAAGCTGCTTCAGTATAAGATGTAGGCTCAATATCTTGACTGACAGTATCAGTAAAAGAGAAATGTTACGGTGAGTAACGATGATAAGAGACAAAATTGCAAAGGGGATATCACATACCTCTTTGTGGACCTGATGATAAAAAAGACAAATAGTTGGGAGACGTTACTTGTGTTGGGAACGAAGAGCGAAAACCGTTCCCCCAAACCAGAAAGTCATGCGAGAGAACCGAGCAAAAGCACACAAACCAAAAACGCCAAACACAATTGCAGACACAAAGATTTTTGACATGGAAAACCCTTGCGGGAAAAACCACGGAACGATCGGAGTCCAACCCTGAAGAACCTCCACTAATGGAATAAAGAGAATACACCCTCTACAAGCTCCTCCCGATCCAACAAGGATCACCACAACTCACTTGAAAGAAGAAATTTTTTGATTGCGGACTCCGAAGAACAAGAGATGCCGAAAAATTATTCGAAGCAATCTCTCCTTCACAATAGTCCTTAATCCTCTCTCTCTCTCAAAGATTGTAAAGTACTCTTTGTTTTTAAGATGATTTTACAACTAGCATGCATCACCCTTTTATAAGCCCTTGGTAACCCATACATGGAAGGCCAATATATATGGAAACTTCCAATATAAATCAATCATATATTTAATGAAAATTCAATCATAATTAGCTTACCATAATTGGAAACCCAATAATATGGAAAGCTACTATATGAAGGGTCCAATCATAAATATATAATCAAAGTAAATATGAAAATCCAACCATATATTTCCTTACCATATATGTACCAAAATAAAATCCATGCACTCCCCAAGCTTCTCCGACACACGGATGGCGCTCGTCGCTCTCCGGGGTATTCTCCACTAGGTGGGAACCCCAACCACTCCAACAAATCTCTCCCTTCACAACTATATGGAGGAGGTCGTCATCCTGACGATCTGCCTGCAGTACTCAAACTTTCCCCTCGGAAGAACCTTCGTGAGCATGTCCGCTCCATTATCATCAGTATGAACCTTCTCAAGCGCCGCATCCTTCTTCTCAACCACATCCCGTATCCAATGATACCGAGTCTCGATGTGCTTGGACCGACTATGAAATGTCTGGTTCTTCACAAGGTGAATAGCACTTTGACTGTCGCAAAGCAAAGTATACTGCTCTTGCTTCAGTCCTATTTCCTGCAGTAGCTTCTTCATCCATAGCAACTCCTTGCAAGCCTCCGTCGCCACAATGTACTCTGCCTCTGTCGTCGACAAGGCAACACACTTCTGCAACCGCGACTGCCACGATACCGCTCCTCCAGCAAACATCATCACATAGCCCGAAGTCGATCGCCTCGTATCTACATCTCCAGCCATATCAGCGTCAGTATACCCAACCAGCTTCGGCTCGTCACCACCAAAAGAAAGTTTCCAATCGGCAGTGCCCTGAAGGTATCGTAGAATCCACTTGACCGTACTCCAATGTACCCTTCCAGGATTTGAAAGGTACCTGCTAACTGTGCCAACTGCATGAGCGATGTCTGGCCTCGTACACACCATAGCATACATAAGACTTCCCACAGCTGAGGCATATGGAACCCGCTCTATATCTTCATTTTCGTTCTTGGTAGATTGACACTGCTCCTCAGTGAGCTTAAAGTGAGCCGCAAGGGGGCAACTCACTTTCTTCGACCCGTCCATACCGAAACGCTGAAGTACCCGGTGAATGTACTTTTTTTGGGACAAATGTAGCAGCTTGGACTCTCTCTCTCGGCTGATCTCCATCCCAAGAATAGTCTTCGCTGTGCCCAAATCCTTCATAGAGAAGGCCGCGCCCAGTTGGCGCTTCAACTCTGCTATCCTAGTGGCATTCCGACCCACTAATAGCATATCATCTACATAGAGCAATAAAATAATGAAATCTTCCTCGGCAAAATACCTCACAAATACACAATGGTCCGACGTCGTCCGTGCATAACCATGCTCCCCTATAAACGACTCGAACTTCCTGTACCACTGCCTCGGAGCCTGCTTCAGACCATACAAGCTCTTTCTCAACCAGCATACCAAATGTGACTTGCCCTTCTCACAGAATCCCTCTGGCTGCTCTATGTATAACTCCTCCTCAAGATCACCGTGGAGGAATGCCGTCTTCACGTCCATCTGCTCGACCTTCAAGTCGAGACTGGCTGCTAATGCTAGCACCACCCGAATAGACGAATGCTTGACGACAGGCGAAAAGATCTTATCATAATCCATGCCTTTCCGCTGACTGTAGCCTTTGACTACCAGTCTCACTTTGTATCGAGGACGAGTAGCATCATCCATCTGCTTCACTCTAAACACACATCGATTCTTTAAAGCCTTCTTGCCCTTTGGCAACCGTACCAGCTCATAAGTAGAATTAGTGTGCAAGGAACTCATCTCCTCCTGCATGCCCTCCATCCACTCCTGCCTGTGTTCGTCTTCCATAGCCTCTGCAAAGCTTTCGGGCTCTCCTCCGTCAGTCAATAGCACATACTCATCCGGTGAGTATCTCGTAGATGGTCGACGATCTCTGTCTCTTCTTCTCAGTGGAGCCACTGGTGCTGGCTGTATACCAACAGCCTCCTCCCCTTCAGGAACTGCCTCCCCGGCATGCTCATCCTCCTGAGGGACACCCTGACCACCATCAGCAAGCTGATGATCAAGGTTGGGAGCAATTCCATGTACTGGCTCCCCTATAATGGGATCCTCTACGATGTCCTCTGGAAATTGCTCGAAGCGAAATGACTCTAACTCAGGCAATTCCTCAGCCTCAGAAGGCATCTCGGAATCCTGAGTGTTGGTCATGGTCTGATCCTCGACGAACACCACGTCCCTGCTTCTGTAGAGCTTTCTTCCCACCGGGTCGTAGAGTCTATAGCCAAACTCATCCCGACCGTAGCCGACAAAGACGCATCGCCTCGTCTTCGGCTCAAGTTTGGTCCTCTCGTCCTTTGGTACATGCACGAAGGCCTTACAACCAAACACTCGCAGGTGATTGTATGACGGCTCTTTGCCGTACCATACTTTGTCAGGCACATCACCCTGCAAAGGAGCACTAGGAGACAAATTAATAACATAAGCGGCTGTGAGAAGAGCCTCACCCCAATAACTGTCCGGCAAGTTTGCTTCTGACAGCAAATACTGCACCCTCTCCATCAGTGTCCTGTTCATGCGCTCCGCTACACCATTGAGCTGAGGTGTCTTTGGCGGAGTCTTCTGGTGTCGTATCCCCTGCTCTCTGTAATAAGCATCAAAGGGACCGATGTATTCGCCGCCATTGTCGGACCGAACACACAATAACTTCTTGCCCGTCTCTCTTTCAATAGAGGCCTGAAACTCTTTGAAAGTAGGCAGCACCTGATCCTTGGTCTTTAAGGCATAGACCCAAACCTTTCTGGAACAGTCATCAATAAAAGTTACAAAGTAAGAAGCACCACCAATAGATTTTACCTTTATAGGATCGCCGACATCCGAGTGAATCAACTCGAGCAACGCCAGCTTCCTTGAACTTGGGTGACTTTGGAAAGATACCCTATTTTGCTTTCCAGCTAAGCAGTACGTGCACTTCTCCAACTTTGTAGACTTGAGCCCTGGAATCACCTTCCTGTTCACCAAGTAGCTCATCTCCTTCTCGCTGATATGGCCGAGCCGCCTGTGCCACAACTCGGTAGACGCATCACTGACTGCGTTTACCTTCTGTGCCCCCTGTGCGCTCCCCTCCATATAGTAGAGACCGGACTTCTTACTTCCTCTGGCAATCACCATCGAACCTCTGGAAAGCTTCCACTGACTATTTCTGAAGAGGCTGAAGAATCCCTCATCATCCAACCTTCCAACCGACACCAGGTTGAAACGGATATCAGGGACATGACGAACATCTTTGAGAATAAGAACTGCACCCATCTTCGTCCTCAAATGCATATCTCCAATGGCAACCACCTTTGACACATCTCTATTGCCCATCTTCAACACTCCACAGTCGTCTGTCGTGTAAGTGGCAAATAGTGCCCTGTTGTGAGATACATGTGCTGAAGCCCCTGAGTCCACCAGCCAAGAATTATCATCGCAGGCGAGGTTTGTGATAACCTCATCACCTATGACGATCACATCGCCTCCATGTATCGAAGCTGCCACTGTAGTGTTCTTATCTTGCTTTCCCTTGTCGCCCTTCTTCTCTCTCTTCCAAGCGAAACAGTTCCGCTTGATGTGGCCCTTCTTGCCACAATGGTAACACTCCGAGTCCTCGTACCGACCCTTGGACTTCCCCCTGCTCTTGTCTCTGCCACCACCTGGATCCCTGCTTTTGCCCCTTCCGCGGCTCTCCGGAACTAGTGCCTCTGAGTGATGGGATATGGATGAAGTGCCCTGAGAACGTCTTCGCATCTCTTCATTCAGTACCCCGCTCTTGGCAAACTCCAGACTGACCACGCCTTCTGGAGCAGAAGCGATCATAGATACTCGTACGGTCTCCCACGAGTCTGGCAATATACATAGCAACCAAAGTCCTTGAACCTCGTCGTCGAACTTGACTCCCATCGAGGATACCTGGTCCACCACGCCCTGGAACTCACTCAAGTGATCCGTAATGGATGCACCATCTTTGTACCGCAAACCCATCATCGTCCGGATCAGGAACAATTTGTTTACCCCGATCTTTTTCGCGTACAAAGATTCCAGCTTCTCCCACAACGTCTTCGCATGCTCGATATTGGCAACGTGGTTGTACACGTTCTCGTCAACGAACTGTCGTATGTATCCACACACCAGTATATGCTCGAAGTTCCAGTCCTCATCGGATTTGTCACTGGGCTTCTCGGATGCAAATACTGGAAGATGCAGCTTCTTGACGAACAGCAAATCCTTCATCTTGTTCTGCCAATAATGGTAGTTGGTACCGTTCAGGTTCAACATGCGCACCGGCTTCGCGTCCATTTCTGCTTTCTGGTTTGACTGTCAACTCCTGACACTTCTTTGAACCCAAAGCTCTGATACCACTCTGTTGGGAACGAAGCGCAAAAAACGGTTCCCCCAAACCAGAAAGTCTTGCGAGAGAACCGAGCAAAAGCACACAAACCAAAAACGCCAAACACAATTGCAGACACAAAGATTTTTGACGTAGAAAACCCTTGCGGGAAAAACTACGGGACGATCGGAGTCCAACCCTGAAGAACCTCCACTAATGGAATAAAGAGAATATACCCTCTACAAGCTCCTCCCGATCCAATACGGATCACCACAACTCACTTGAAAGAAGAAAATTTTTGATTGCGGACTCCGATGAACAAGAGATACCGAAAAATTATTCGAAGCAATCTCTCCTTCACAATAGTCCTTAATCCTCTCTCTCTCTCTCAAAGATTGTAAAGCACTCTTTGTTTTTAAGATGATTTTACAACTAGCATGCATCACCCTTTTATAAGCCCTTGGTAACCCATACATGGAAGGCCAATATATATGGAAACTTCCAATATAAATCAATCATATATTTAATGAAAATCCAATCATAATTAGCTTACCATAATTGGAAACCCAATAATATGGAAAGCTACTATATGAAGGGTCCAATCATAAATATATAATCAAAGTAAATATGGAAATCCAATCATATATTTCCTTACCATATATGTACCAAAATAAAATCCATGCACTCCCCAAGCTTCTCCGACATACGGATGACGCTCGTCGCTTTTCGGGGTATTCTCCACATAGGTGGGAACCCCACCCACTCCAACAACTTGGTTGCAGACATAATCACGTAAAGTCGTAGGAGGGCGATGAGGTTGAGAATGACATAAAATAGGTTCGGGAGGAGGACTAGCAGGTGATGGCTGAGTGGGAACTGGATTCGGTAGCGAGGGTTGTTGGATGGGAGAAATTGGTTCCGATGGTGATGGTTGTTGGACTGGTGAGGAAGAATAAGATACAAAAAGAGAAAGCATAGGGGCTGAATTTGTGGAAGTAGATGGAATGGACTCATAAGAAAAAATAGTTTCATGAAAAACAACATCACGACTAGTTAACATTTTGTGGGTGGCAAGGTCATATAGCTTGTAAGCTTTCTGACCAACTGGATCGCCAAGAAAAATACATCGTTTGGCTCGAGGAGCAAATTTATAGGGAACGTGTACATCAGTAGCATAGGCAAGACACCCAAAAACTCGGATATGGGGATAAGAAGGAAGCTTACCATAAAGTCGTTCAAAAGGAGTTTGGCGAGAAAGGAGTCGCGTGGGCAAACAATTAATTATATGAACAACAGTAGAAACGCATTCTGCCCAAAAATGTAAAGAAAGGTGCACTTGAAAACGAAGAGCTCTAGCGGACTCAAGAATATGGCGGTGTTTGCGCTCTACAACCCCATTTTGTTGAGGGGTATAGACACAAGAATGTTGGTAAGTGGTCCCTTTTTGTTTAAAAAATTCCCGCATAGAGAAGAATTCTCCACCATTATCAACCCGAATGTTGGCTACAGAAACATGGAATTGTGTTTGAACAAATGAGAAAAAATTGACAAGTAGATGTTGTGTTTCACTTTTATGATGCATAAAAAATACCAATGTAAATATAGAATAATCATCCACAATAGTCAAAAAATATTTCGCACCAGAAAGAGAGCCAATTTTATAGGGACCCCAAATGTCACAATAAATTAATTTGAAAGGTTGAACAGATGAAATTGAACGGAAGTCGACTTTGTTTTGCAAGTGCATAAACATCACAAGCATTATTAGACTGGAAAGGAAAATTTAATGAATGTTTTGCCATAAAATCTAATCTAGAGGATGACAAATGCCCCAAACATTGATGCCGCAAAGCGGTGGAGGAGGTGACCTGAGAAATGGGTAAATGGCAAGAAGTGGCGGCTGCAGATGGAGTTTGATGTTTTGGCTTCTCTGATGCTAATGAAACCAAGTAATAAAGTCCATCTCGTTGTTCACCCAAACCAATCGTCGTCCTCGTCGTCATATCCTGCAAAATACACCAATGAGAGAAAAAAGTTACTGAACAATTGAGATATTTGGTAACTCGACTCACAGACATTAAATATACCTTAAAAGATGGCACACCAAGTACATTTTTTAAAGTAATAGCAAAATTCAAAGGTAAATTCCCAATGGATGTAATCGGAGCCTTTTCTCCACTTGTCATAGCAACTGGTGGCAAAAAAAGTATTCTTACTGCTGTTGACAAGCAAAGTTGGAGATGAAGTAATGTGGTCTGTTGCACCACTGTCGATAATTAATTGATGGAGGTGCAACAGTGTTTGTAACAAACCTGTGGAAGCAGCATTAGCTTTAGGATTGGTTGATTGTGTTGTCCTTTTACCCTGCATGATAGATAAGATTTGCTGGATCTACAAATTAGAGAGCCCATTTGTCACCGATGGCACTTCCTGCATTATTGGACTTTCCTTCACATTGTTGATTGAAGGTTGATGGCTATTGTAGCACTTGAAATGAGTGTTTCCTTGATTAGATCTGTTCAATGCATGTTTGTCACGCCCCACGACCAGAATACTAGCAAGTGGGGGGAGGACAAGGCCAGCTACGCAATCCCAAAGTACACCAGTACTCTAAAATTACATATAAGCTGTCAAGACATGGGGGTTACTTCTACAAGCCAACTGTAGCATCCACTTTTTCATAGAAAGGATAATTTAGTCATTTTAGCCATTTTGGCCATTTCGTAATTTTCTAGATATTTTGACTTGTGTTGTGCTAGCAACTGGTTTAACCTTAGTGGACATTGTATAGGAGCCTAACCATGTCTTAGAATTTATTTTTTCACCTATTAGAATTTATTTAGGGCTTGGGTTCAATTTAGAAGACTTTTGGATAATTTTTAAGCCTTTTTGCATGTAGCCTTTTAGCCTTTTTGACTTGGGCCTAATTTTTACTTAGGAATGAGTTGGCCCAAGTGAAACCCTAACCCTAGAGACCTATTCCTGGCCGCCCAACAGTAGTACCCCCTCCCTCTTCCTTTCATTTGTGAGTTTTAGCTTCCACAAGTGAAACCCTAATAGATCCCCTTCTCCAAAACTCATTTTTCCTTCATCCGGAGTCCGTTTCTTCCCAAACGAACTCCGTTGCACTCGTCGAAGAGAGGAGGATCTGCTGGAGCATTTCTAATGAGGAGGCGGAGGCTTTTGCTTGAGGGAAATTGGCTGACACGACAACCGAGGGGCTCCGTTTCATTGAGTTTTTGACACTCAATAGGTAAACCCTATTCTACCATAGTAAATATGGAATTTCTTTCATTTTTGCATCCATATAGGTGCCCTAGACTTGCCCACGAAGTTTGGTTGGATTTTGACTTCGTTTGATGGCGGTATCGGACACGTGTCAGTCCTTTACGGCACGTGTTCGACGAAATACCGCTTAGGATAGAAAGTTGCTGTTTTTCGATTCTGTCTTTATGGATGTTTAGATAATATTATTTTGATAAACTTTTGTGAAGACGGATTTGATTTTGTTGACGTTACAGCGGCGTTTCGGTCATCGGACGCACGTGCACGGATCCCGTGCACGAGGCCGTGCGTGCCCTGCCTACTGTGCGTTGTATCCGGATTCACATGCCGTATTTTCGCATGAAATTTCTTGAGCATGTGGGGCAAACCTCTGCCCCTATGCTCGTAAAATTTTACGACTCCACGTTGAGCGAGCGCGGAGAAATCCGACGTGCACCGCTCAGCCGTACTGTGCATTTAGGCTGATTTTTGTCGCTGAAACAGACTTCGTGTGCACACACGACGCAACGAAGACCCATTCCAGGACCTGGGCACATCGACCTATACCTAGACTACCCGAGGGACCAACCCCTAGTCGCGGTATGGCCCGACGAGCGAGCCACGGAGGCGGAACCGCGTGCAGGAGGTCGCGCGGGCGCGCGTGCGAGCAGCAGGCCTCACACAGGTACGGGGCTGCGTGCGCTGTTTCGGCACGTCGTGTCACTGCGTGGCCGTATCCTAGACCTACCCCAAGACCCCCCAGCTACGTGCACAAGCACGGGGCTTTTCGTTGTGTGTGCGGCGCTCAATCGAACGGGAATGCACGCACAAGCACGCGTTGTCACGCGGTATCGGAAATTTCCAATACACGTTCTGTGGAAACAACATGGACACGATTTCAAATCCGAGAGTATACGAGCGCATCACGTGGGTCAAGACCAACGTGTATGCCGAGTTTTGCGGGTTCATTTGGTGTATATCTCATTTTGGGTCGTTGTGTGAAAAATGGGTTTTTCTTTAAATTCGATTTTGAGTTTGAGTATGATATTTTGATTTCCAGTAAATTAGCTTATAAAATCTGAGTTTTTGGTACTTATATGAGGTTTTGGATTTGTGGGAACCAACTTTTGGATTTGTTTCATAATTTTCTATCATTTATGAGTATATGAGATTTCTTTCTAGCTATGTATATATATATATATATATATATATATATATATATATATATATATATATATATATATATATATATATATATATATATATATATATATATATATATATTTAACTATATGAATTAGAAAACCCCATTGAAATCCATTGCTAATGTATATATATTGAGAATGGGTCGAGGGGGATTTAATTCCAGATTTGGATTCACTAAAACTATTTCAAAACCTTTGGCTATTCTTCCTTTTGAGCATTGATATATATATATATATATATATATATATATATATATATATATATATATATATATATATATATATATATATATATATATATATATATATATTATATATTTAGGAAACTATATATATATATATATATATATATATATATATATATATAGTTTCCTATTTGTTTATATGTATATAATAGTATATTAAATTGTGGTATACCATGGTTATGTTTGGATGTTGTAATCTCAGAATTTACTCATTTCAGTAAGCTCCAGGACACACACACACACACACACACACACACACACACACACACACACACACACACACACACCATCATTTGTTAGAATTAAGGTTTGAGTTGTATTGTAAATACACATGTGTGTATATATACCTATGTGTGCATAGTTGTATGCTTAAGAACCCTTATATATATATACATATAGATAGTTTCCTATTTGTTTATATGTATATAATAGTATATTAAATTGTGGTATACCATGGTTATGTTTGGATGTTGTAATCTCAGAATTTACTCATTTCAGTAAGCTCCAGGACACACACACACACACACACACACACACACACACACACACCCCATCATTTGTTAGAATTAAGGTTTGACTTGTATTGTAAATACACATGTGTGTATATATACCTATGTGTGCATAGTTGTATGCTTAAGAACCCTTTTAGAATAGATCGTAGTTGTGGTAGTAACTATAGGAGTCCTAGGACAGATTTAGTTTGTCATTTTAAGCCTAGTTTAGTCGAATTAGCTGACAAGTTGACCAAATTGACAAAAGTCAACTTTGGGTCAAACTTGATCCAATTCAATTCAAACGAACTCCAAATGACCTAGAATTTTGTGTATGACCTAAAAATTAGTAGTCGGACTAGTTGACCCCGGTTTGACCAGCGTTGACCAGGTTTTACCAGAGTTGACCAAGGGTTGAACCAAAAGGGACCTAGAAGCATGTAGTCTTGCATTGTAGCTATTTTCTTTGATATTTTAGACTTGGTTGTGACATGTGTATACTTAAAATAGGTTTATATCACTCCAGTTCAGTTATACATCCTCATCAGCAGCTCGAATTGTCAGGCGAGTACATTCTCTGATAGTTCTTTCATTTACTTGTCAAATTCTATATTTCAGTTGTAGTCAGTTCTATTTGATTCTCGGTTACAAACACGAATTGATATTTTCTGGAATTCATGTATACGACACACATACCTTACTTGTCTAGCCTCTATTACAAGAAATATTACAAGAATCACCTACAAGAACCTTCATGTTCTGGCTATATTTATTCTCGATTTACGTGTCGTGTTATGGATTCACTCATATTTGTCGGGCGGGGAAATACTTGAGTAAACATGTAAACATTCCTAAATACTCGAACCACCTCTCTGTGAATTATACAAGAATGATAGCCATCCCACACTTGGCCAGTGTATGATGTGCCAGATTACCCCTAGCCGTTTACATGTCGATCTCAGTATTTTAAAACACACTGTGAGTAGTGTCTAGAATCTTTACTAGAATTATCACAAGAACCATTACAAGAATTACCCTACTTGGATCATTGAATGGAATCACACTTGACATACATTGTACCACTGGACTCATATCACATTATTCTAGTTCAGCTAGCTTTATTTACAGTCTTCATTGACATGATATTCTGTTTCACAGCTTTTACTTTCCTTGTTCTTTTACTATAGTTTTACATCTTAAACTGTCTCAAATTCCTATGCTTCATCAATAAAATTGTCTATAATTGTTTTATGGTTTTCATCATTTACTTGGATTTACTTGATGAAATTTATTCGTTCCTGTCCTAACTGGACCTGTTGAAATATTACAGATTTTAGCCCTGAGGATGTATGCCCTACTCACTATGGATTTGGAGAGAGATTAGCTACCTTTGGCCTCGACTCTCAGGAGTGATCGGCAGACTAGTTTAGTAGTCTGTTTTAGATTTCTCTACTGGAACTTGAATTGTAATAATTTGAGAGTTGTCTTATTTTGAGTTATTTTGAGTTATTATCTTTTAGTAGTTTTTATTGTTTTCTTTTAGTTATAGAATTCAGTGACATCCTATCGTGCTTAGACTGTGATTGAGTTATATTATTTCTGTACTTGCCCTCCGTTCGGAGTTGAGTTTTAAGACAAGTACATTATACAATTGCGTGAGTTGGTTTAGATAGTGACCTAGAACAGCGTTCTACCGCCGATTCTGTGGCGTAGGCTGGGCGTGGTTACGTACTTGTACCCTTAAACTGGGTGCGGGTTGTGACACCAACAGTCGATCCTAGGTATCTCAATCACAGGCAATTATACAAGGAGTAAGAGGTATGATCATCAGACATACAATAGTAAAGCGTCCCAAACCATTTATACATGAATGATCATGAAGCTAGTCATACAAAATAGAGAACTAGCAAGAGTAATAGTCATACATGATAAGCTCTAGCTATAGTCTAGAATACGCACATCATGTTTAGGCCCGTAGGCTAAATATCAAAAACCAAAACACGAGCTAAATACGTGCTCGGAGGCTAAATGCCACAAAAGAATAATATACATAACCAGTGGGAGAATAAAATGAGAAACCCACTTGGGTACTCTGGTGCTCTGGATGGTCACCGTCGAGTAGATGGTACGAAAGATCCTCTGGACTTCTCTATCAGATCTGGCCAAACAAAACCAGCGGGGTCAGACCCCCAATAGCAAGTACCACAAAGGAAGCCAAACTATGAACTAAAACCAGCAATCACTAACATCAACAATTAGAGATACAAATGAGTAAGAGCAGATCGAGACTCGTGCACTACCAATGCACTTATTTCGAACATAGGAAGACAATAAGTAAGCATCTTGGAGCATAAAGTAATTATCATGTGACATAATATAAACAGTAGACATGTTAAGTAAACAGAAGCTTGAGAATATGTAAAAGCAATTAAACTTGTGAGATAGCCGGGTCATACGAACATGGTGACCCAGCATAGGGATCATATATAGCTTGTGAGAGAACTAAACATGTGAGCAGGTGAGATAGCTGAACATGTAAGCATGTTAGAACAAAAATAGAATGACAATGATATGATGACTTAGGAACTATTCCGGAATTCAAGTTACAACCCTTAAACCAAATAAGGACCGGGGTTGTAACCCTTCTCCAGAACAGAACTTAGCCTCCGATCATTCATTGATAAAAGTAAAGCATAAACCATAGTGTACTGAAATAAACATACGGACACTGCCTAGACAAAACTAGACTGGACTGGACTGACTCCATCCATCAATCACGGCCAAGCAATGAGTATGGCTTAATACTTTAACTAACTAGAGTTATCACAAGCCTAGTTACTAACAAGGTGCAAAGAGATTTCTAAGTCCAGTTACCCGCCTGCTGCTACCGGAGTGACCCCAGCAAAAGAAAACAAGTATAGCTGATACACTGCAGTAAGATACATGTGTCCTAAGGAGGTATCCCACTCGACGGTGAGCTGGAAATGTGCTCATCATGACAGATAGATCCAAATCCCATGTATATATATATATATAGGGCTGGGATCAAACGGGCAACAGGTAACTGGGAAAGTCTCTTCATGAACTACTTGATCAATCTAGTCATTAATCCTAGCCAGATTCAGTATGAATCCCTGACCGTGGAAAATCAGGAATTCATATCCTAGACATGATGCAATACAGAATATGTAGCTTGTACAAACACACTCAAAAGAAACACCCACAATGTCCAAATCATTCATTATTTGTAAGCCAATAAAGTCGTCGCAACAGCATTCATGGTTCATGTCATGTCATATCATGTTACTTGTCTGGAGTGCACCACGACGGGTCACTATCATGTTAAGAGTACTTGTTAGGGTGCGCCACGACGGGCCACAATTATGTTAAACAAAGAAGTGACATGTAACTTGAGTGCACCGCAATGGGTCACTATCGTGTTAAGCAAAGAAGAAAGACATTCATTATGAGTGCACCACAACGGGTCACTATCATGTTAAGCAATCATAGACGTAAGAAAGCTTGTAGATAGATCTTGATAAAAGGTGCATCATAACATATGAGAAGGAATAAATAAGGTAACTACTTGGCCTAAAACACCAATTGAATCTGTGCTAGTATTAAGGGTATGAGAGGGGTATAATCATTCTCTAACTGTACAATATTATCAAATCATGTTAAGAAATTCATTTATTAAAGAAATATCAAGCTATTTAGTAGGGTCGTCGCAATTTAGGCCAAGATAGAAAACATGCAATGCAATCATAAGCTCCATATCAAGAATAAAAGAAACTTACATAAAATAGTTGGTAACATATTCTTGAAGCCAAGGAAAAGATCTACAACTTTCATGTTGGGAGTTGAAAAAAATTCTGGCCACAAATCAGCCAAATAGGACATAAAGCAGCCAAAACCAGCCAAAATAGGCACTATGCGGCATTCTGCGATACTATGCAGCCTTCTGCGGTACTATGCAGCCTCCTGCGGTACTATACGGCCTCCTACGGCACTATGTAGCCTCCTGCGGCACTATGCAGCCTTCTGTGGTACTATGCGACAGGCTGCACTATACGGCAGGCGGCACTATGCGGCAGACGGCACTATACGACAGGTTGCACTATACGACAGGCTGCACTATACGGTCGGCTGCACTATACGATACTATTCATGCGGCACTATTCATCGTCCCTGCCAGAATCAGGACAGATGAACTAGAAAATGCTCAAATCTTATTTTGGTCATAACTTCCTCAAAACATGTCGAAATCTAACTTTTCAAAGGTCCATTTTCGGTAAAATCGAATTTTCTACAACATAGAATAATCAAAACTTCAAAATAATGAAGTTTAGTAGATCAAAACCCAAAAAAACCAAAAAGACTATAAACTTAGATCTACAAGAATCCATCCATAAAAATCAAAAACTCCAAGTTCTAAAGATGTTTAGAATCATGTAAGGAAGAGTTTAGAACAAATAAAATAACATTTGTCCAACATTTGGCAAGGTGTACTTGCCTTAGGTTGGAGGAGAGAATGAAGAGGAAGAAGATGAAGAGAATAAGAATAATGGAGGAGAGAGAGAGAGAGAGAGAGAGAGAGAGAGAGAGAGAGAGAGAAGTTGGTTTTTATACAAACCTTCTTATCTCAAACCCACCTAAACCAAACCAAGCCCAATACCAAGTTGAACCGAACCAAGTTAAACCAAGTCAAGTTTAACCTATACTTTGGAAAAAATTCAAAATATTCGAAAATCAAGAAATATGAAATACGTCTCAAAATACGTACCCGTACATAAATACTGGTACAGTGAGACGAGTCTCACAATGTTTAGGGTGTTCTGGTGGGTACCCATTCATCTTCCAGCATGTTTCTCGTACATGATGGTCACGGTCGCAATAAGAGCAATGCAAAGGTTTTCAATTAGATGGGTTGGAACGAGAAGAAGAACCTTGTCCATGTCGAATAGCCAGAGCCACTGGTTCAGCCCTTCGAACAACCATGGCTGAGTTCTCCATCATCTCACGTGCAACCCCCAGGTTTCGCTACTTTTCCTTTTGTACAACGAAAGAGTAAGCCTTGAAAACATCAGGTAGTGGATTCATCAAAATAATTTGCCCTCGAATTACACTATAGGACTCATTGAGTCCCATGAGAAATTGCATCAATTTGCATCCCTTATGGTCCGCCCCACAAGTACAAACGGTGTTATTATAGGATCCTAGTTCATCCCATATTTTTTAGCCTTGTGTAATAAGATGCAACAGTCATCTGATCTTTAGCAAGACAAGCAATGTCCCTCTCAATCTGAAAAATTAGAGGGGCATTGCTTTGAGAAAAATGATCCTGAAGATCTTCCCATACCTCTTGGGCGGTGGTTAAAAAGATAACACTGTCTCCAAGGTCCGGTGTGAGCGAATTGAGAATCCAATAGAGGATCATATCGTTGTATTTTTCCACGAAGCATAGTCATCTGGTTTGGCTATGGCAGACGGCATTGTAGTCATCCCGTCTATGAAGCCTAACTTGGATTTGGCGCTCAATGAAATCGTCATGGCTCTACACCATGTCGAATAATTATCCCCATTGAGGGGCTTGGAAACAAGCACCATTCCTGGATGATCAGAATGGTAAAGAAAATACGGATTGGCAGCGTCAGTCCTGCCTCCGTTGGAAGGTTGTTGTTCCGCCATGATAATGTGAAACAATGAAAATAGAAAAGCAAACAAGGAGGGCAGAGAGCTAGGGTATCGTTTCCTGCTCTGATACCATGTAAAGAAGGAAAAAAATATTTACCTTTTGAACAATAATATTGAATCAGAAGACAGCTTTATACAAGAGATTTCCTCTAATCATGCTAATCTATTATAGGTAGTATAATTATAAAAGGCAACTAAACAAATATATAGTTAATAAAATTATTTGTCAATGAATGGCCAGATATAAACAGGCAACTAAACAAATATACAACTAATACAATTTATTTGTCAATGAATGGCCAGATATCATTGAGCTTTTCTTCTCAACACATTGCATATTGAATTATGATTTTGTAGTTGTTAAACTCAAAATTTAATATTTCATTTTTATTTAGTTATTTATTTATTTTTATTCATTTATTTATTTATTTATTTTGGAGGGGGGGGGGGTATTTTACCAAAATACTCTCCAATGTTATAATAATGGTTAGTAGGGAGTATGGTAGCACATGCAGGTTTCATCTTAAATAGTACTTAGGTATAGGGTACTATTAAAGACATGCAAGAATAGAAATCTCATCACGGCATAGACCGATATTGTGTTTGCATTTCTTTATCTTATTATTAAATTTGCCACATCTCTACTTCCCATGGATGACCAAAGAGATGCAAGGTCGTGGTTACATTCCCACGGCTTCTGAGAGATCATCTTCTTTCCTTTTTCTGTTAGATTTTGAATTTATTAGAGTCTATGCACAATTGTTATTCCTTTAGCAAACCTGTTAAACCTCTTTCCAACTCAAGTATCAACAATGACTATACCAAGCCCTCTTATACAAACCATTTCAAATTTATTTATTGGTTTTGTTCAACATGTTATTAAATTCCAATCTAATTTTCTCTGAACTAATCCCAAGCCAAAGTATTTTATTTAGAATCATAAAGCCCATAGACTAGTCATTATTAAAGATTTGGCCCAACTAACTTTTCATTGGTCATAAGAATTATTTCCCAAATAATTCTATTATAAGTCAATATATATATTTTTTCGAAGTTACCCCAAGAACCAAGAATAATATTTTTGTTTATTGAGTTATTCTACCCAATATCATCAACATCTCTATTCAATATTGAACCCAGCTCAATTATCCAGAGTCAGCTTTTGATCAATCCATGGTCTATATGCTTCTGCCCTAAATCCTTGAATATTACTTTATATGAGTGAAATAGGGAAAATCGGAGAACAAATATTCCTCTTGGCATAAATCCATCCTTATAGTTCTTTTTTTCCTACTGGTAATCTTTTGCTTAATTATTAAGAAACAGATACTTATACTTCAAGAACTGACACTTACACTGATCTCTTCCTATTGTGATAAAATCTCATTGAGAAATTTGGAACTTGCTTGAATTGTTCAGATGCTCATTTGAAATTTCTATGGATAAAGTTGAGAGAATATTAGGTAACCTGCTTGTTTGCCCATTTGGTCATGGTCGATCTGATTTTGATAATTAACTTGAACTAAGATTCGATACTTACAATATGGAGAACGAAAGACTACTACAAGTCAGAGTACACTCGAAAAGAAGATTGATACATCACAAGAAGACTTCTACAATCGCATTTGGTTTTACATTTTATTATGTATTTTTATATTATTTTATTGAGTCTAGGACTTACGAGAGTCGGATTACATTTTGGCAGTTAGATGCTCTCAAAGTCCACTCAAATAACCTACCTAAATCCAAACTCAATCCTGACTAAAACCAAAACCAAAACCACTCTTTTAACTAGGGCTGCAAACGAGCCAAGTCGAGCCAAGCTTTTGTAAGCTTGAGCTTGGCTTGACTAGAATTAATCGAGCTCAAGCTCGAGCTCGAGCTTGATAAATTTTTTATTTTAGAGCTTGAGCTTGGCTTGGTTTGAGCTTGAGCTTGGCTTGATAAGCAAGCTTGATAAACAAGTTTGATAAGCTCAAAATCAAGCTCGTTAAGCTTGATTTCAAGTTCGCTCAACTTTATTTCAAGCTTAACGAGCACGATTTCAAATTTAATTAGATTTGAATTCAAGTACTTGTAATATTAACAATTTATTTATAAAAATTTAATTTAGAAAATTCCTTAATATCAATTATTAAGGACATATAAATATATAATGCACACAAATATATATATGATTAGAATTCAACAAAAAACAAACAAGCTTCTAAACAAGCTCCTAAATGAGATTCTAAACGAGCCAGCTCGCAAGCTCATAAACAAGTCAGCTCGCGAGCTCAAAAGAGCCGAGTACTTCTAAGCTTGAGCTTGGCTCGTTTATTAAAAGAGCTCGAAAATGAAGCTTGAGCTCAACTTGTTTACTAAACGAACCAAGCTCAAACGAGCTTTTATCGAGCCGAGCTTCGAGCAGCTCGTGAACGGCTTGGCTCATTTGCAGCCCAACTTTTAACCAAATCAAATAGGCTACTTAAATCAAACTCTGACCGAATTATGTCCGAACTCTGAGTTCCCAAAACAGAAACCCTAGTTAGCCTATTATTCCTGATGACTACTCACAACGATCAAATTTTTGAATGTTGACCGAACTTTACCCGAACTCGGTCTCAGGAAATAATATAAATAAAACTTGAGATTTCCATTCATACTCACCCATTCATCAAGCAATTCACTTTCATATCTTTTCTCTCTTGAGCTATTCTTCTTCCCATCTCAATGAAATAACTTTCTCTGCTCTAAGTTTCAAAGTGTGAGTCGATTAGAAGTTGTTTAAAGTTGTACAAGCTTTGAAAAGTCTACGATCGCTTTTATTTCAAAAGTATGAGTCGTCGTGCTGTTCGGATCAAAGCATGTGTCTGTACGTAGCTGTAAGCCTTCAGATCAAAACTTGTGTTTTCACTGATAGTGGATTTAACATCGAGCGAGAGTTCTCGAGACTGGATTAGTCCTCTACGAGGGATGCCAATAAACGTTGTGTTATTTGTGTTTGATCTTTTGAACTCTATTTACTTTCAATACACATGTGCTTTAGTTTGATAATAAATTATCTTATTTATTGGGATATTATTGTGTCACAACTCACACCCGGTGCAGGACACGAGTACGTGGGCACGTCCAGCCTACACCGCAACATCGACGGTAGAACGTTGTCTAGGTCAACAATACCATCTAGCATATCTAATAATTATATGAATCATAACCTGTCAATGATAATCACATCTCCAAGGAGGACAATATAATATCTAAAACTCATACTCAATCACAAATGACTAAAGGAAGATAATGACACAAAATGATATAATGATATGAAATAATAAATAAGAGAAGTCTAATATAAACATAACACAAATCTAAAATCATAACCGGAGTCTAAGAGTCTATTGTCTCAACATAACATGTGTCTCAAATAATAACATGTCAATAGTCAGAAAGCTGGAGACAAATCCAGTACTAATATCTAGTCTAATGGAGTCGCTACTAGAGTCTCCTCAGCTGGAGGTAAGCCCTCCTGAGCCAATGTCTCCTGGTCAAGTCCTACTACGTCCTATGGTCCATAGTAGGTAGGGCAATCATCATCTAAATTATCTGAAAAATATATCCAGTCAGGATTGGAGCGAAGTATACCTCTAATAACAGTACCAGTAAATGATAAAGACTATGTAACAGTAAATAGAGAGAGTAAACAAGGTAAAGAATAGATACAAGAATATAACAGATATGGTATGTGTTGTAAGTAAATACAAGAGCAGAAATATCATATACAAGAATCAGGAAATAACTATCTATGTGAGTGATCACTAGTTTCAACATGTGATCGGCTTATAAACTTACACATGGGTTTATGGACTGGTTAATCATATGTGCGGTGTATGATTAACACTCACAAGAACAATGTCATACACAAGGAGGGTATAATCACATATCTACACTACTACTCCCCCTCCGACTGGTACAGTAGAACCATGTACGTTACGATACGGTATTCTCTGGAAATGTAGCTAACCTTCTCAGAAATTAGTATCTATACAATGTGCGAGAACAACAACAAGGCTTGCACAAGGTACACCAAGGCATTCAATGAATAATATTTCATGATGGGATCCGAAAATACCAATCTGTGTGACCAATGTGCCAAGAATCAAGGATATCTACACTAAATACTAAAAAAATAGAAAATATCATAAACGAGAAATTATCAAAGAATGTACTCGCTTGAAATCCGATGTGAAGTATCAACAATATCCAAAATAGTGCCTCGAAGACCTAAATATAGAATATCAATGTCAATTGGTGGTTTTTTTGGAATCATAAACATGCTATACTAGCTTGATACTAGGTCTCTAAGTTATTTTATTTCTAAGTCAAACTATGTCAATACCTTGCTAAACTATGTCATACTAGGTCACTTCTAGGTTTTTAGGTCCATACCAAGGTATTCTAGTCTATACTAGGACATACCCTATGTAACTACCTATATTGTACATATATAGGCTCTATAATATAACACCTTAACCTATTATCCCAATACCCTATGCATCTTACCTATACCTTATCACACAGGTAAAACCAAACCCTTTCCTATTATCCATTTACCTAACCTATGTCACATAGGCATAACCCACTCATATCCTAACCACATCCAAATCCATATCACATGCCTATTACTAATTCATACCCACATGCTACATGGGTATACTCATACCCATATATATTACTTAGACATTACCATTATCTCTAGTATATGGATAATACCCACATCGACCTATTACCCTTATGCATATTACCTTTCTATCTTACCCTTACTTACACAACACTCCTATTCCCTACACACATCTCGACACTAGGATACCCCTCAACTGCTGTTTAACTACCCTGCACTCACCTAGTTGCTGCCTTTGTACATCAGTTTACCCTGCTGCTTACTGTTGGCCTATTGGTCATAGTCGAACCGGATTTTAGTAATGGATCTAATCCTGTCTCGATAAGGGCTACTTGGACGAACAGCGACAGCCTGTACCTGCTACCATTCAAGACTTTAGAACTTGGAGCTGTATTTGTCGTCGCATCTGTATTTCTATTATCAATATACTTTTGTATTTTATTGAGTCTAAGAATACATTGTAAACCGCGTCGTACTGGCAAATAGGCTACCCAAGAAATATTTTCAAAATACGCTTTTCGTTTTGAAAACAAGCCCACTCACAAAGCCCAAACTAACTCCTAACTGCTTGACCTTTCAAAAGTCCAAAACCTGAGTTGCAAATCCAAAACCAAACCAATTCTAGACCAACAAAATTTGGAGCAAATTTGCCCCAAATTCGGCCCGAGTTCGACTACTATACATTGGATTTTAAACTCAGTCTTCCGGCAGTTACGGATGCAACGGCTATATGTCGAGATTCTCTCATAGAATTCTGTCCGAATTCTTCTTTTGGAAATTCTATAATAGAAAAGAAATTCTACAATTTTAACACATCAATTCACTTTCTTATTTCTTCTCAATAAGCTTACTACGATCTTCCAAAGCCCTACTATAATGCCACAGTCCCAAAATATGTAGGACTAGGAGATCGTATACATGCCAGCTACGTATTGAGTGGACTCCAGCCCAGCTCAAATACGTATAAGCTGTCTTATTGTTCTAAATCAACTATATCTCAATACACTAAATATCGATAACAATGACGAATCAAATGTACTAAGGTTGATCAGACTGTAATACATTGATTCTATAATAGATAAATGTATTAGAGTGGATCCCCAATAACATATTTATCATGAACAAGCTAGAAAAAAGATGAAGCTTGTAAAAGACTAGGCTATAATAATAACAAGAGTCAAGTATAGGACAAATAAGATAAGGAGAGAATGATTGTAACAAACAACTATATACCTGAAGTCTTAGCGAAGCAACCATCATCCATCAATGCACTAAACCTTGATATCTTCATCTAATACCGAGAGAGATCACTAGGTACTTAGGGGACTAGCAAGATACATATAAGCATGCCAAAATGTAATAGTACAACATATGCAGAGAAATAAGAAATAATCAAAGAAAAATCAACTATGGCACAATGGACTAAGATACCAAGATCTAAGACACAAGGAACCTAAGGCACTGGCATGCCATACTAGAAATATGGTACTAGACGTGACTACAAGTAAATCGGAATAACCGCAGCCCGATGGGAGCTCACAGTCCTATAGTCAGTAGGCCGATGGAGACTCCCTAACTATAGTAAGACTCATTCGCACTCGATGGGAGTTCACGAACGAGGTGGTTAGGTATAGTCAACATCTAATAACAAGTCAAGGTCAAGTCAAAATAAGTACATGTAGTTATCGGATCAAGTCATGGTCAAGTCCAAGTCCAGGTGATGAAATCAACTCAACGCACTAGACACGAAAGTCTAAACTAGCATAGGGAAACATAGATCCAGTAGATAATATGAAAAAGAAAACATGTAGCATACAAGAAAACATGTAAAAAAAACATTATAAGCATATACCAGAATCATGTGATAGCACAAGAAGAAATAAACATAAACTAGAACGACTGGAAATAATTATGCATAATATTGTACAAGTTGGCAATGTATTCTTGTCTATAACTGATGTTTGAGGGTGGGCCTGACCAACTCCGGTGTCCTCGTCACTCCTTCTAAGGTCACCTATTGTAACACCCCTGAATTTTTGAAATTATTTTTTTATTATTTATTTGACTTAAATAAGAATTTTTGGAATTTATGAATATTTTTAATTAAATAGTTATTATAATAGATGACCTTAGCCATGGTTAAGTTTTAGAGTACCAGACGACTAGGAATTGTGGCATGGATAGGATAATCGTGTTCCTTGACTAGTGTTTTAGCCATGGTAGGGAACGCCAAGCCAAAGGTGTGTTCTAACTAGGAAAATCAGGCCAAGTTGTGACTTAACCCCTATAGACAATTTAATTATTTAATTGTTAGATTTTTGACTTTTAAGAGACCCGGTTGAACCAATTTAGTTCGAACTGGGCCCGAACCAAATCCAAGCCAATGTAGCCATGTAGTGAGACCAAAGACGGCTATGTAGACATATTTTATGTAGATGCAAATATTTTATATCTATTTTTAGTAATTGATCAATATTTTCTAAATATTTGATATTGTCACTTCCCGTTCCCAGAATACGTATTTATTTAATATTTATCATACATTTGTTCTGTATTTAAATTCTTCAATTTCGTGCTTATTAATTTTCCTGTATTTTATTTTCTGCTTTTTCTTGGCTCTTGGTTCATTTCGGTTCATGGTAAACCAACTTGGTGTGGTTTGGTTCAACATGGAAAGGAATGGATGGCTTGGATTTGGTGGAGAGAATGAATGGTGGAGATCCACTTGACCTTGATATAAAAGTTCTTCTTTCATTCTCTCTCTTCATTCATTCACATTTACTTCTCCACCAAACCCTAACCCACTTGTGAGAGGCAAGTACATCTTGCACACCATGAGGGATTTCATGCATCCCCATTTATTTTTAGTCTATGTTGTTCATCTTCTCATCCTCTACAAGTTTAGGTCTTGAAGTTCTTGATTTCCATGGATGGTTGGGTGTAGATCTAAGTTTTAAGTTTTAGTTTTCGTATGGATTTTATGGTTTTGATCTATCAAACTCTGTTGTTTTCGAAAATAAGTAGTTCCATGTTGTAGAGAATTTAATTCTACTGAAGTTTGGCTTTTGAAAAGTTAGATTCCGATTTATTTTGAGAAAGTTATGGCCAAAACAATTTTGGTCAAACTTCTATGTTCATCTGCAGCATGAACCACATGTCGCAGTAGAGCTGCATAGATGTCGCGGTTGGGCCGCATGAGGCCGCATGTCGCAGTAGAGCCGCATAGATGTCGCGGTTGGGCCGCATGAGACCGCATGTCGCAGTAGAGCCGCATAGATGTCGCGGTTGGGCCGCATGAGGCCGCATGTCGTAGTTGAGCCGTATAGATGTCGCGGTTGGGCTGCATGGGGCACATGTCGCAGTTTTGTCGTATGATGCCGCGAATGAGCCGCATGGGGCACATGTCGCAGTTGAGCCGCATGGTGTCGCAGTTGGGCCGCATGGGGCACATGTCGCAGTTGAGCCGCATGGTGTCGTAGTTGGGCCGCATGAGCTGTATGTCGCAGTTGAGCCGCATATGGTGTCGCAGTAGGGCCGCATGAGCCACATGTCGCAGTAAGTCTGCATGCATGTCGCAGAATAGGCCGCATATGCCTATTTTGGTTGTTTCTGACTGTTATATGTCCTATTTTGACTGAATTATGGCTAGAATTTCTTTCAACTCCTAACATAAAAGTTGTAGATCTTTTTCTTGGCTTCAAGAATCTGTTACCAACTATTTTATGCTAGTTATAGACTCGACCATGCTTAATACTAATTTGACTTTCATGCCTTGTCACGAATTGACCCCGACTGTTACTTTGACTAATAATTGATCATGCGTTCCTAGTTGGAACTAAGAGACTGGCTAGTCGTCTTATTGAATTGAATGAATGAGACACGTTCATATTAATTAAGAACTATTGTAATCGACTGGCTGATCCCGAATATTGACATACAGGCACATGCATGCTTCAATTTATTTATTTATTTATTTATTTTACAAAAGCAGCATGTGTACTTTATGGTCAAGGCATGATTACTCCGTGGTTAGTTCTGATTGTTGCATTACGCTATGTAAGACCTGCAACCTAACCGCACTGGTATCGTTGTAGAGTTGTGCATATCGTACCCCGTACGAAAGTACTCATTTGAATGACCATGACCCACGGCATGGGATTTTACTTAACGTAGAGACTATTAAGTTAAATAAAATAATGATTACATGGAGAGAATGGATTCCCGAGTTTTTACATGGCAGCCCTCTTGGGACTAGTAGTGCCCGACAGGCCGACTGGTCCCCACAGATACTGCAAATCTGCCACACGGGCAGGGAGCGGTATCTGGTTATATTATCTATTGTATATTGTATATTGATGACGGGCGTCCTGCTGGGACTCGTCTAATTCATGATTGGCACAATTGATTGACTGGGTAAACTAGCCTTGCTTGCACATAGTAAGAACTGAGGAATCCCTATTGCATAATTCCAGGATAACTTGGAACTCACAGTAGCAAGCCGTAGTAGTTGAATGGCCGTTTAAATTAATTTGTTTGTGTACTGTATGTCCTCTGTTACCTAACTGAGATGATCAGAATGTCAGGACATGACGTGCCAACTTTTGTCCTTGTTTGGTTGGGAGGTTGGTTTGAAGTATCGTGATACTATGTGAATCCCAGTAGAAAGCAGAGATCTATTTATCATATTTTCTCATTACTGGTTTTAATCCCTCATATCGTGCTTCCTTGCGGTACTTGCTGTTAGAGGTCTAACCTCTCTGGTTTTGCATGGCCAGATTTAGAGCCGGTCCCCGAGGATCCAGCTTACTTCTACCTCCACGATGGTCAACACTAGAGGGATGATCGCAGGAGGGCTCGAGTGGGTTTTCTTACTTCCCCGCTCGTTTTGTTAAATACTTTATACTTTGCCGTTTGGCACCGACATGTTAGTCGGATTGTCTTGTACCTACTTTTGCATAATTGTAACTAAGTCAGGCTGCAGCTGATAACAATTGTGTATACTGACTACATCATCTGGCTGTGTTTTGTAAAGCCAGATATCAAGAACATTTTGACTGAGCGTTTGGGACGCCTTACTGCTTTATCTCACATGTTCTCTATTTCTGTTTCTTGTTTGAATGATTGAGACAATAGATGTGAAGTGACCATAGGAGACTTTCATGTAGTATGCACCCCCTCGTCTTGTTAGACAGCATTGATCGTATTATACGGTATTCATCTACCCGTAATACGTAGCTGGCTGAGTCATTCCCCCGCTCTCCAGTATTCTGGTTCTGGGGCGTGACAAGGTTTTAGTGGTGGCCCATGCAGGTCTGATTTCAGACTTGTGGGGTATTTTGATTTATAGGATGTCTCAATCACATATGTTCCCCCTTGATCTCATGATTCGTTATTCTCAACTCTAGCTTGACATTCCAGTATCCTTTGACTTCATTGATCTTTCCTGTCCGGTCGTTTAATTGTTCTCTTGTCCCTTTTCTTAGGGGCACCGCGTCCGCATCTGTCAGGACTGGGCAACAACAACAACAAGAGCAACACGAACAACCTGACCATGTTGGTCAGCAACAAGGGCCGGTACTAACTCAAGAGACCATCCAAGAAGAAGTAATAGTGGAAGCAGCAGCTGGACCGCAGTATTCGGATGTTCCACCACCAACAACAGTTCCACCTACCCCTGTAGAAGTGGACACACCAGCCCTTCTGGAGATCATGAGAGGAATGATGGCTACCCAACAACATCAGATGTTAGCCCAGCAGCGCATGCACGCTCAGTTGCAGGAGCAGAACGTACTACTCAATCAAGGGTTGCAGACGGCATTGGAAAGAGGGCGAGGCCAGATTCAGGAGCATCATCCAGGTTTTGCAAGTACAACCCCCGTCGTTTTGAGGGCACAGAAGATGCCATCTCAGCAGATGCATGGCTTAAGGATATTGAGGCTATTCTGACAGCAGCTAAGGTGCCGCCAGAAGAACGTGTGGATCAAGTGAAGTTGTTACTGCAGGATCTCGCACGTGATTGGTGGGAATCAGAGGAAGTAGGTATCAGACGTCCCGTTGCTTGGGACAATTTCACAGCAAGATTCAAGACGAAGTACTATGGAGTTGTGGCACAGTTTGAGCTACAGCAGAAGTTTATCAACCTCAAGCAGGTCGGCAAGACGGTAGATGCTTATGCAGCGGAGTTCTGCAGATTGAGCAGGTTCGCCCCAGAGATGGTAGTAACGGAGCGCCAGAGGGCGATGAGGTTCCAGCAAGGGTTTCATCTTGAGCTCTTGTAATTGATAGAGGGGCACAACTATCAGACTTTCGACGAAGTGTTAACGGCAACCCGAAGGCATGAGATCACCATTCAGAGGATCACGGCAAGGACTGAAGGTCAGAAGAGATCCCACAGTCAGATTGAAGGAGGAGGGGGAGCAGCTCCCCGAACAACAGCACCGTCTCCTGGCATTCGCATCCACGATGTGGCGATGCGAGGGCCAGCACCACCCAGGCAGCAATAGCAACAGAAAAAGAACCAGCAACCCCCGGCAGGCTGTACTTATTGTGGGAAGGTAGGACACACTAGAGATGTGTGTCGGACATTGAACGGGCTGTGTTTGATATGTGGAAATCCAGATCATCGGGTTACCACATGTCCCATGAATTCAAGGTCAGGAGGACCAGCGTAGCAGTTTCCTGCTCTGCTAGCACTAGGGGCAGGACAGTATCGAGGACCAGCAGTGGCAGTGAGACCATTGGCCCAGCGTCCGTTAATATCGCAAGCTCAGATGTTTCGGCAATAGGGACCGCCGATGCAACAGCACCAGCATAGACCACCCCAGCATCATCAAGGAAGGGGCCAGCAGCAGCACCAGGCTAGGCCGCAGCATGGAAACCAACAAGGAGGTCGAGGGCAGGCATTCACTCTGTCCTTGGAAGAGGCATTAGCATCGGAAGATGTTGTGGCAGGTAACATTCTCGTCGCCTCATATCCCGCAATAGCATTGTTTGATTCAGGAGTATCACACTTATTTATATCTGCACAATTTGCGACACGGCTAGGAATGGAGTTCGTGGCATTGCCAGGGAGGCTGAATATACTCACTGGTAATGGGATCGTAGGAGTTAGTAGAGTTATTCTAGCGTGTAGCATTGTAGTTTACGGGCATTTCTTACCCGCCCAGTTGATAGAATTTCCTGTTAGAAATTTCGACGTTATCTTAGGCATGGACTGGCTGAAAGACAGTCATGCGACAATAGATTGTCGTAGTGGGAGTGTATCTTTTGATATTCCAGGCATGAAGAGATTCACCTTAGTCCGATCCGTGGCAACTCAGCAAGAGCAGGGAGTAATAACGACAATGGAAGAAGTTCAGGTTCCGAAGGTAGTTGAAGAGTTTCTAGACGTATTTCCTGAAGAACTTTCAGGTCTACCACCGGTTAGGGATATTGAGTTCAGTATAGAACTGGCACCTGGAACTAAACCGATATCAGATCGAGTTTACAGAATGGCGAATTCAGAGCAGACCAAGGTATATCAGCACATAGAGGAACTGAAGGAGAAGAAGTTCATTCAAGCTAGCATATCGCCATGGGCAGCACCAGTGGTACTTGTAGAAAAGAAGGATGGATCATCCAGATTGTGTATTGATTACAGGAAGCTTAACGCGGCAACAGTAAAGAAGAAGTACCCATTACCTAGGATCGACGACTTATTTGATCAGTTGAGCAGGGCTAGAGTTTTCTCCAAGATAGATCTTCGTTCAGGGTATCATCAAGTGAGGGTTCGGAAGGAGGATATTCCCAAGACAGCATTTAGGTCGAAGTATGGGCATTATGAATTCTTGGTAATGCCGTTTGGTTTGACCAATGCTCCAGCAATATTTATGGACTTGATGAACCGCATCTTTATGCCATACTTAGATCAGTTTATCGTGGTGTTTCTCGATGACATTCTTGTGTACTCTGCCAGTGAAGAGGAGCATGAAGACCACCTCAGGACAGTATTGCAGGTTCTGAGGGAGAACCAGTTGTATGCCAAGCTCAGCAATTGTGAGTTCTGGACGGATCATATTTCATTTTTGGGTCATATCATATCAGGAGCTGGAGTAGCAGTAGATCCCAAGAAGGTAGAAGCAGTAGAGAGCTGGCCAGTACCCAAGACCGTAGCTGATGTACGGAGTTTCTTGGGATTGGCAGGATATTACAGGAGATTCGTATCGGATTTTGTAAGACTTTCAGCACCCATGACCCGCTTGACACGGAAGGATGTGCCATTCGTCTGGTCGGCAGAGTGCCAGGCATTATTTGACACCTTGAAGCAGAAGTTGATATCAGCGCCTATTCTTACATTGCCAGTTGGACCCGGAGGTTTTACAGTATATTGTGATGCGTCAGGTAAAGGACTTGGATGTGTCCTCATGCAGCATGGGAAGGTGATAGCGTATGCATCTAGGCAGCTTCGGGACCACGAGAAGAATTACCCAACTCATGACTTGGAGTTGGCGGCAGTAGTATTTGCTTTGAAGCTATGGAGGCATTACTTATATGGTGATCGAGTGGATATGTACACGGACCATAAAAGTCTGAAGTACATCTTTACTCAGAAGGAACTGAACATGAGACATAGAAGATGGTTGGAGTTGATCAAGGATTATGACGTGGAGCTTCAGTATCATCCAGGCAAGGCTAATGTGGTAGCAGACGCTCTTAGTAGGAGAGGCGGCACATTTATGTTGACAGCACAGAAGCACATTTTAGAAGACCTTCAGGAGATGGGCATCGAGGTTATACTTCCTAGTGATGTAGGAATTCTGGCGAATCTACGAGTTCAATCCGACTTGGTAGATAGAATCAAGGCAGCTCAGGCACAGGACCCAAGGATTCGGAAGCTTAGGGCAGAATGTGAGTCAGGGCTCAGGAAGGAGATGCAAATTCACGAAGATGGTACCCTTAGGTTTGGATCACGCCTATGTGTGCCTAGTGGAGATATCAGACAGGAGGTTATGACAGAAGCTTACAGTTCTCAATATTCTATACACCCTGGAGGGACCAAGATGTACCAAGATATCAAGCAGCACTTATGGTGGAACGGGATGAAGAGGAAGATAGCTAGATTCGTTTCCCGTTGCTTGGTATGTCAGCAAGTGAAGGCAGAACAGCAGAGGCCAGCTGGGTTATTACAACCACTTCCTATCCCGGAATGAAAGTGGGAGCATATCACAATGGACTTTGTGACCGGTTTACCGAGATCACCAAGTGGTAAAGATGCTATTTGGGTGATAGTAGATCGGCTTACAAAAGTGGCATACTTTCTTCCTTTCAGAGTAGGGTAATCTACAAAAAAGTTGGCAGAGTTGTATATGCAACAGATAGTCAGGCAGCATGGAGTCCCTGTCAGTATTATGTCAGACAGAGATACCCGTTTTACATCATATTTCTGGAAGAGCTTACATCATAGTCTGGGCACCAAGTTAAGATTTAGCACGGTTTACCATCCACAGACGGATGGACAATCAGAAAGAACAATTCAGACTTTAGAAGATATATTGCGAGCTTGCACCCTAGATTTTGGAGGATCTTGGGAAAGCCACCTGCACTTAGTTGAGTTCTCATACAACAACAGTTTTCAAGCCAGTATCCAGATGGCACCATTCGAAGCTCTATATGGTAAGAAGTGTAGATCGCCACTAGCATGGGATGATATCGGGGAGAGGAAGATGTTAGGCCCAGAAATGATTGTTCAGACAGTTGAATTGGTCAAGGGAATTAGAGAGCGACTTCGAGTTGCACAGGACCGGCATCGTCATTGGGCGGACTAGCATCGTAGACCGCTAGAGTTTTCTGTTGGGGACCACGTGTTCTTGCGAATCTCACCTACCCGTGGGGTCATTAGATTTGGCGTTCGCAGGAAGTTGAGTCCGCGATACGTAGGACCATTCGTTGTCCTTGATAGGGTAGGCGATGTTGCTTATCGTTTATCCCTTCCACCTTCGTTACGAGAGGTGTATGACGTGTTTCATGTATCTCAATTGCGAAGGTATGTATCGGATCCCAGCCATATCCTTGATCATTCTGAGTTGGTTGTTGGTACCAACTTGTCTTACGAGGAGCAGCCGGTGTCCATTTTGGACCGTAGAGAGATGATACTCAAGAACCGAACAATTAGCCTTGTCCGGGTTGCTTGGGGTCATCACTCATTAGGAGAGTCAATGTGGGAACGTGAGGATGATATCCGATCACGGTATCCACATCTGTTTGACTCACAAGGTATATTTTTTCCCGTGTACCTTGATTGCCTTAACCCCTCATGCTTGTCACCTCATAGATAGAACTACTTGATATCGTAGATTGTTAATATAGATATGTTATCTGCTAGTTAAACATTGAAGAATAATTGCTTGCTCAAGTTTCTTGTACCTAGATCAGCTCGGTTTTTCCTATCCTGCTTGGATTTGAAATTCCGAGAACGGAATTTTTTCTAAGGAGGGTAGAGATGTCACTTCCCGTTCCCAGAATACGTATTTATTTAATATTTATCATGCATTTGTTCTGTATTTAAATTCTTCAATTTCACGCTTATTAATTTTCCTGTATTTTATTTTCTGCTTTTTCTTGGCTCTTGGTTCATTTCGGTTCATGGTAAACCAACTTGGTGTGGTTTGGTTCAACATGGAAAGGAATGGATGGCTTGGATTTGGTGGAGAGAATGAATGGTGGAGATCCACTTGACCTTGATATAAAAGTTCTTCTTTCATTCTCTCTCTTCATTCATTCACATTTACTTCTCCACCAAACCCTAACCCACTTGTGAGAGGCAAGTACATCTTGCACACCATGAGGGATTTCATGCATCCCCATTTATTTTTAGTCTATGTTGTTCATCTTCTCATCCTCTACAAGTTTAGGTCTTGAAGTTCTTGATTTCCATGGATGGTTGGGTGTAGATCTAAGTTTTAAGTTTTAGTTTTCGTATGGATTTTATGGTTTTGATCTATCAAACTCTGTTATTTTCGAAAATAAGTGGTTCCATGTTGTAGAGAATTTAATTCTACTGAAGTTTGGCTTTTGAAAAGTTAGATTTCGATTTATTTTGAGAAAGTTATGGCCAAAACAATTTTGGTCAAACTTCTATGTTCATCTGCAGCATGAACCACATGTCGCAGTAGAGCCGCATAGATGTCACGGTTGGGCCGCATGAGGCCGCATGTCGCAGTAGAGCCGCATAGATGTCGCGGTTGGGCCGCATGAGGCCGCATGTCGCAGTAGAGCCGCATAGATGTAGCGGTTGGGCCGTATGAGACCGCATGTCGCAGTAGAGCCGTATAGATGTTGCGGTTGGGCCGCATGAGGCCGCATGTCGCAGTTGAGCCGCATAGATGTCGCGGTTGGGCCGTATGGGGCACATGTCGCAGTTGAGCCGCATGATGCCGCGAATGAGCCGTATGGGGCACATGTCGTAGTTGAGCCGCATGGTGTCGCAGTTGGGCCGCATGGGGCACATATCGTAGTTGAGCCGCATGGTGTCGTAGTTGGGCCGCATGAGCTGTATGTCGCAGTTGAGCCGCATATGGTGTCGTTGTAGGGCCACATGAGCCGTATGTCGCAGTAGCTCCGCATGTATGTCGCAGAATAGGCCGCATATGCCTATTTTGGTTGTTTCTGACTGTTATATGTCCTATTTTGACTGAATTATGGCTAGAATTTCTTTCAACTCCCAACATGAAAGTTGTAGATCTTTTTCTTGCCTTCAAGAATGTGTTACCAACTATTTTATGCTAGTTATAGACTCGACCATGCTTAATACTAATTTGACTTTCATGCCTTGTCACGAATTGACCCCGACTGTTACTTTGACTAATAATTGATCATGCATTCCTAGTTGGAACTAAGAGACTGGCTAGTCGTCTTATTGAATTGAATGAATGAGACACGTTCATATTAATTATGAACTATTGTAATCGACTGGCTGATCCCGAATATTGACATACAGGCACATGCAGGCTTCAATTTATTTATTTATTTATTTATTTATTTATTTTACAAAAGCAGCATGTGTACTTTATGGTCAAGGCATGATTACTCCGTGGTTAGTTCTGATTGTTGCATTACGCTATGTAAGACCTGCAGTCTAACCGCACTGGTATCGTTGTAGAGTTGTGCATATCGTACCCCGTACGAAAGTACTCATTTGAATGACCATGACCCACGGCATGGGATTTTACTTAACGTAGAGACTATTAAGTTAAATAAAATGATGATTGCATGGAGAGAATGGATTTCCGAGTTCTTACATGGCAGCCCTCTTGGGACTAGTAGTGCCCAACAGGTCGGCTGGTCCCCACAGATACTGCAAATCTGCCACACGGGCCGGGAGCGGTATCTGGTTATATTATCTATTGTATATTGTATATTGATGACGGGCGCCCTGCTGGGACTCGTCTAATTCATGATTGGCGCAATTGATTGATTGGGTAAACTAGCCTTGCTTGCACATAGTAAGAACTGAGGAATCCCTATTGCATAATTCCAGGATAACTTAGAACTCACAGTAGCAAGCCATAGTAGTTGAATGGCCGTTTAAATTAATTTGTTTGTGTACTGTATGTCCTCTGTTACCTAACTGAGATGATCAGAATGTCAGGACATGACGTGCCAACTTCTGTCCTTGTTTGGTTGGGAGGTTGGTTCGAAGTGTCGTGATACTATGTGAATCCCAGTAGAAAGCAGAGATCTATTTATCATATTTTCTCATTACTGGTTTTAATCCCTCATATCGTGCTTCCTTGCGGTACTTGCTGTTAGAGGTCTAACCTCTCTGGTTTTGCATGGCCAGATTTAGAGCCGGTCCCCGAGGATCCAGTTTACTTCTACCTCCACGATGGTCAACACTAGAGGGATGATCGCAGGAGGGCTCGAGTGGGTTTTCTTACTTCCCCGCTCGTTTTGTTAAATACTTTATACTTTGCCGTTTGGCACCGACATGTTAGTCGGATTGTCTTGTACCTACTTTTGCATAATTGTAACTAAGTCAGACTGCAGCTGATAATAATTGTGTATACTGACTACATCATCTGGCTGTGTTTTGTAAAGCCAGATATCAAGAACATTTTGACTGAGCGTTTGGGACGCCTTACTGCTTTATCTCACATGTTCTCTATTTCTGTTTCTTGTTTGAATGATTGAGACAATAGATGTGAAGTGACCATAGGAGACTTTCATGTAGTATGCACCCCCTCGTCTTGTTAGACAACATTGATCGTATTATACGGTATTCATCTACCCGTAATACGTAGCTGGCTGAGTCATTCCCCCGCTCTCCAGTATTCTGGTTCTGGGGCGTGACAGATATACATACAATATAGGTAGTATTAATATTAAATGGCGTTTTAGAATATTTGTACGATTTTCTGGAGCCGAATAAAGAGTGCGTACGATATGTTCACCAAAAACTACTATTGGTTTATTTTAGTTGTTATTAGGATTATTATTAATCCTATTGTTGTTGTTATTAAATAAAATTATTTATTATTATTGGTTATTTATATTATTTCATTGTTAAATGAGTTTATCTATATATATACATATTTCTATGAATAGGCCATACCCTAGGAATAGATAATATTGAGAGTTTATTTAGAAATTTTTTTAGTATATATATATATATATATATATATATATATATATATATATATATATATATATATATATATAGAGAGAGAGAGAGAGAGAGAGAGAGAGAGAGAGAGAAAAGAAAAAGAAACAAACTAAAAACTAAGTGATGAACAGTGATATACATTGTTCATCTTCTCAATCCCGCAAAATCGAACCCGCGCGCGCAGACGAGGAAACCAGCCCATGAATTCAAATCCAAATCTTCCTCAATCCTTAACCAAATCCTTTCAAATCTTCTCCATCCCAATCCTAGTTGAATTCTCTACAGATATGATCAAACACCAGATTGAATCAGGATTTAAATCGAAACCTATATAGATTCAAATTCGTAGTAAAACAAATGAAACTATATATACAAGAACGTGAGTTCTCGAGAGGAGTACTTCCAAACCAACCTCGAATCCTCCTCCAAGAACTCTGACATGTTCATCTGATCCAGACAACCCCCTCAAGCCACCTGCCTCGTCGCCATAGCCACCGTCGAGTCGCCGAACACGCTGCCTGAACCCGAAAATAGAGCCTATTGTTGATAGTTTTCGACACCAAGGTATGCCACTTCAAACCCAAATTTCTACCTCCTCATTCGATTAAAATTCGATCTTTAAATTTCTATGTACAACCTAGATGAACCTCTAGGAACCCCATCAATTAGTTCTAAGTTGGCGGCCATCAATCGACGTAGAAATCCCTGCAAAAATCTCGAAAAAAGTATTGTGTCACCCATGTTTTCTTAACAGTATTTGACTATTAAACCCCAGTTGGAAGGGTAATAACTGCTAGGATTGTAGTATTTTCGAAAACCATTTGAATAGGTCTGTAGATGACATAAACAGAATTGAAACCCACATTTTGCTTCCAATTATTACTTATGATTTACCAGTTTAAAATCGAGTTAAAAATCAACGAAAAACTATTTTTAAAAACTCAAAAAACCCTGATACGCGTGTGCCCCGACAAAATGGGCGAGGTGATCGCGAACCAAAAGCATCGAAAGGTGCGTATTGACTTCGCAGACGTATGGGATTTGACGAAACTCGATTTTATTGTGTGTGCGTGACGAATTCGAGACATATCCGTTGAAAATCATCGTATCAGCCTCTTTACAAACTAGTCAATTACTTCATGTATATTCGTCATCTCGAGACGAAACTTAAGCCAATAGGACCATATCGTTTTTCTGGTCATGTATGCCAAGTTTGGTCCAATTCTGAGAAGGTCGACCGGAACGCTATTTTGGCGGGCCTACGACCCGATCTAACGAACGAATTTGTGCACGGCCTACCAGAATCTAATTTTGGACATACGGTTGGGTTCGTCTCATTAAACCGGACCCGTAGACATGTCATTTGATAAATTTAGAGACCATGGGCTCTGGCACGCTTTTTGGTGCAAAGCAGGTCCAACGGTGGACATCGTTTTGACTCAAAATTATCGTTTTGCCCCTGTGTCCAGATTGGACTTATGGGTAGGCTATCCTAAATAATTTGACTATTCTAAACATACTGGTAATATCTGTTTTATCCCCCTAAGACTGTTATGAGAGTTGACTTTTGTGGCTTATGATTGACTAGATAGTGTTGGTTCTACGTGCTACTACCAGGCAAGTATACCTTGCCTACTTGTACAGCTTATTTTTATGCATTTTTATATTATTGTTTCTTTCCAGTTATACTTTATTATCTGCTGCTCATGCTTATGTTAGTTCTACTTTCTTATTTTCATGCACGTTCCTTATTTAGTCATCTTATGCCACTGTTGTTCCATGTGAGTCTTGTGATGATATTGACTAGTATTCTACCTTCGCCCTTGAGCTTGATTTGGCTTGACCTATAGTTATGATTGATTGATAGACCTTGGCCCTGTTATCTCTAGGACTGAGAGCGTCCATTGGTGTTACGGTGTTAGAGACTTCTTATCGACATGTTATCCCGTCTCTAGGACCGGGAGTGTCCCATGGCATTACGGTAGTAGAGACTTATCTTTTCTCTCAAGGTCGGAAGCGTCCCATGACGTTACGATATTGAGATGTCTTTATTGATCATTGTCTGTTTTACTTTTCTCTCTTTTTGTATGTTATTTACTGTACAGTAGACTTGTATATTATGTATCCTGCTAGTCCCCTGAGGACCTGGTGATCTCTCCAGACTTAGTTAGAGAGAAGGACTACCCGGAGGTATATGGTTCTGGAGTTGAGACAGGTGGCGTACTTCGCAACAGGATGAGATAGTGCCCAAGGACTTCTCTTGAGACATGTCTATTTATTTTAGACTTGCAACTTCATTTTCTTTTATTTCAGTAGACAAGTAGTTGATTACTTTATTTCCTTTTATCGTGGTTTCGGGAAGTCTTACCCGCACAGTTATTATTTCTATTTTGTGTTGAACAGATATTTTTATTAGTATTATTCCATTGGACTTGATATCTTGTGTCATATTATTCTGTGTGGATGAGATTAGCTGTGACCTGTGACTTGTATTGTATTGTTGGGTTGTTATCATGATTTACAGCTTAAGCATTTCGCTAATGGGCTTACTTTGAGATTTGGTCCATTGGTGAAGTGTTGCTGGCATGTACCGTATCCTGGTCCTATACGTATTTTGGGACTAGGGCGTTACATGTTTTTGTGGTGGCCCATGCAGGTCTACGTTAATCACTTCGGTTACGTTACTGTACCGACGTGAGCCTGCGAATAGGATAGAAATGACCCTTAGGATCTCATCCACATCTTTATATTGTTTCATGTCCTTGAACTCTATATATCGACTTCGAAATTATTTTCTTGACATGTATCCTGCTTGATATCATTTTTGAAGAATAGATGGCAACTCTAGAGGGGGGTGAATAGAGTTTATAGCGATAATAGCCAATTAAAAATTAAACTCTTTCACAAGTGAAAATAATCAGAGTAAATGCGGAAATAAAATAAGGAGCAAGAAAGCATACGCAAACACAGCCAATTTTTAACCTGGTTTTCCTCGTGGAGGACTAGTCCAGGCCTGAGAACTCTAGCTCAGGATTAAATCCACTATTTGTGAAATAGTAGTTACACCCCATGCCTTTTCTTCAGAAGAGCACGTCAACTTCTTACAAAGATCGCAGTGGCGATGCTTGGAATTTTCCAAGCGACTTCTTGAACTCTTGCACAAACTCCTAACTAAAAAATGCTGAGCACTTGAGGCTTAGGGAGCTTGTGGCTAGTAGATGAAGAAGGGTATGGCTTGTATTGAGCTTTAGAGAGAAGAGAAGAGAAGATTGGATGAATGAAAATGAGAGAATTCATGGCCTATTGATAGGATACCAGGTAGGCAGAATTCGGCCAGAATTCTGGTTGGATCATTCAAAAATTTGGCCGTTGGACAACTTGCAACCAGCCAACCCTAAAAATTAGGGTGCTGATTTTTAGGAGACAGAGTTTGGCCCAAACTCTGTGTGGAGGCAGAGTTCGGCCCGAACTCTGTCTCCAGAGCACAGAATGGGTCAATGGTCCAATGGGCTTATTTTTGGTTTGTGTGGGGCTTTTGGATTTTGGGTATGGGTATAGGTTAAGTCTCAGATGCTCAGCATAACTTAGTTTACATAATTCTAGACTCAACAAAATTGTAAAAAACAGACTCAAAATAACTTGTATTGCAAATCCGAGCTGTCATCTGACTTGTACTGGATGTAGTCTTCATGTGTCGTATTGAATTATCAAAAGTATCATTTAGTCAATTCTATCAATATTTGGTTGACTGTGATTTTGTGTCAACAATCTCCCCCATATTGATAATTGACAAAATGATAATTGTATATTCAATATTCATACCTGGACACATTTATAGACATGGCATAGCTCCCCCGTAATCATTGCCGAGCTAGCAATAGCTCCCCCGTAAACATTACTTTGAATCCTGTTGGCCTGATAAGAACATTCTCCCCAAAGCACAGATACAGAGACAAAAAGAATATAGAATATACCAGAATCTCTCCCCCTTTTGGCATTTAGTAATTAACCATAAACATTAAGAACGGGCAAGCACACCAAAAGATAATAGAAGAAACTGTATAGAAACTGATAAAACTACGGAATGTCTCAACAGTCACACAAAATAATAAGTCTAATACATCCAAAGTGCATAACAGCAACGATAACTAAAAATCCAAAATGCATAAATCATAAGCTAAGATCCTCAGTAGCAGCAGCAAGTAGAATCTATATCCATCATTGAGCTCGTGAAGGCCCAGCGTCATCTGATGGATCAGTGAAGGAACGACGAGGGTCTACGAAGGCCGCATCCGGATCCAAGTAGCGAATAACCCAAGGGTCATCGATACGATATCCCTCACGACTAGGGTCCCGCTCCATAGGATTAGGCATGGAAGGATGGCGAGACATAGAGTACCGAATATCGTACAGCGAGTTGCTGATGGCACTCATCTGCAGGGTGGTCCGGTAATCCAGCTGAGTCCAACGATCATCCTCTAAGGTGAAGTGATCGCGGAGCATAGTCTGAAGAGACTCGAGAGTGGCAGGAGGAGGAGGAGGATCCTTTCCCAGAGGAGGGGCATCTGGCTCATCATCAGAATGCTCGGACACAACAGGTGAGCCAACTGCTGCCTGAAGTCTCCGTACCTTAGAGAGGAAGGCAGGGGTAGGTAAGAACTGACACTCATCAAGAGGTATGCGAAAAGCACGAAATACCATAGGAAGATACAAAGCATAAACCAAGGATCTTGGTTTCTTCCTAGAATTAATCATTCAGTCCATCATGGTACGTGGAAGATTAAATGGTACATGAAAGTGGAGGTGATATAAGGCCGAGATTTTAAAGTAGGTGACTTCATCGGTGGATCCCGCTTTGGGTAGAATAGTGTTAAAGATAATCTGATAGAGTTCATAAAAATAGGGATTGAGATACTTGGCCAAAAGCTTACGAGGACGTGTGTTAGGGGTACACAAGTCGTCCTTGAAGCTTTCAAGTGAAGACCCATCGGGAAATTGAAACGATCGAGCTTCAACAAGCTTTTCCCATGAGTTTGGCTCTTGGAGTTCAAGGTGTTCGGCCAAATCGAAATCATCAAACAAGATGTCAATGCCCGCAACCCGTGAGTAAATATGTGTATCATCATGAGTTAGGTTGCAGTAAAACATTTGAATAGCACTACGATAAATGACCGAGTTGGTGGTGACAAGTTCGTCAAGGCAAAGATCATGAAAAAGTGCATCATATTGAGAGAAAATAGTAAAATTGATAGGGTGACCTGCAAACACCGGACGTGTCCGAAAATTACTAAACCAATCATTTGACGCATCGAGTGATACAAATATTCGGTCGTCAAACGTGTTTGGGTCAAGTGGACGAGGCGGGTTGAACAACGGATGGATAGGTGGTTGTTGTTCAACGGGCGGTTCACCACGAGGAGGAGCATTCGAAGAGGACGCTCCCTCGGTTCGAAGTCTCTTCCCGCGATTGAACAATCGTGGAGCCATGAAAAAATAATAAAGACAATAGAAAAATTTGAGATGGAGAGGAGTGTTGAGATATACCTCAATGTGATGAAGAACAATGAAGGAGAATAATGAGGGAGGCCTTCTCCTTGAGTTTGGGGAAGAGATGAGCTCTAGAAAGGAAGAACTAGGGTTAGGGTTTTGAGAAAAAGTATTTGGAGAAGTAGAAAAGGTGGCAATGAAGGAGAAGGGAGAGGAGAGCCCGAATATATGTGAAGGGTTCCAATTGGTCGGAACAAATATGGACCATTGGATCCATTTTTGATCAGCGGCTGGGGCTGTTCCCGGTTCTGGAACAATCAGACCAAATTCGGCCCGAACTCTGGGTAGGGCAGAGTTCGGCCCGAATTTCGGATTCTGTTGACAGAACAGAAATCAGGCTGAAAAGAAAAATGGTTAAGTGTGAGAGACCAAAGGAAAAGTAAAAAGTGAGTATATATACAAGAAAGACTCAAGTGGAGAATGACAGAAAGTTAACTCTGAAGCAAAGTGAAGTTTGGAAAATTTGTATTTCAGCATGTGATAAATAAAAATGAACCATGTAATAAACAAAGAATTATGTCATAATTCAATATTTTGAAGCTGTCATGGGTTAGCTGCAGGGGCCGAATCCCAGCTAGCGGTAGTCCTGAGGACTAGTGCACCGTGTCGCTTAGGCTTTTACGCCTTGTTGTCAGAAGGACCCTTTCGACTTGTACCCATAGCAATTTCATCATAAAAGAATTAAGAGATACTCGATATTTATGCAGGTTTATTTTAATTAATAACAGCTTCATCCAAAATTCTAAGTTCACGACAGAGAAAATTGAAGTGCTCTTCGGATAATAGTTTTGTGAAAAAATATGCTAGCTGATGATCAGTGTCAATATATTCTAAGTTAATAGTGTCATTTTGCTGATGATCACGTAAAAAGTGGTGACGTATTTCAATGTGCTTCGTGCGTGAGTGACAAATGGGGTTCTTAGTGGATTTATAGCACTAGTGTTGTCACAAAAGATTGGAATGTGCATAAAAGATAAGTTGTAGTCTTCAAGGGTTTGCTTCATCCACATAATTTGTGCACAACAACGCCCAGCTGCGATGTATTCAGCTTCTGTTATGGATAGTGCGATAGAATTCTGCTTTTTGCTAAACCAAGAGACTAAAGCCTTTTCTAATAAATGACACATACCGCTCGTACTTTTACGGTCGACCTTGCATCCGGCAAAATCAGCATCAGAGTAACCGATAAGGTCAAATGATGTTGACTTGGGATACCATAGGCCCACTGTAACCGTACCCTTAAGGTATCGAAAGATATGCTTAACAGAAGTCATGTGTGATTCCTTAGGATTTGTTTGATATCTAGAACACAGACAAACGCTAAACATAATATCAGGGCGACTAGCAGTTAAATAGAGTAGACTGCCTATCATACCTCGATACTTACGTTGATCCACGAGTTTGCCACTTTCATCTGGTTCTAGTTTAATTATAGTAGCCATTGGAGTGCTGATTGGTTTGACGTTGTCAAGGTCGAATTTCTTCAGCATGTCCTTTGTATACTTCGACTGACAGATGAAAGTTTCATTTGACATTTGTTTGACTTGCAGTCCAAGAAAGTAGTTGAGCTCCCCCATCATGCTCATCTCAAACTCGGTCTGCATATACTTGGCAAAATCATGACAGAGGGTTTCATCAGTAGAACCAAATATAATATTATCTACGTATATTTGGACAAAGAGAATAGTGTCTTTGAAAGATTTTATGAAAAGTGTGGTGTCAATTTTCCCTTTTGAAAAACCTTTCTCAAGCAAGAAATTGCTTAGCCTTTCATACCAAGCTCTAGGGGCTTGTTTAAGGCCATATAGCGCTTTCTTCAGCTTGAAAACATGATCGAAAAATTTGTGATTTTCAAAGCCAGGGGGTTGTTTTACATAAACTTCCTCCTTAATAAATCCATTCAAGAAAGCACTTTTAACATCCATTTGAAATAATTTAAAATTTTGAAAATTTGCAAATGGACAAAGCATTCGAATGGATTCCAATCTAGCAACAGGAGCATACGTCTCATCGTAGTCGATACCTTCCTCTTGGTTGTATCCTTGGGCTACTAGATGAGCTTTGTTGTGTGTAACTGAACCATCTTCATTTACTTTGTTTCTAAAAACCCATTTAGTACCAATAATCGAGTGATTAGCCGGTCTAAAAATGAGTTCCCATACTTGGCTCCTCTCGAATTGGTTGAGTTCCTCTTGCATAGCAGAAATCCAGAATTCATCATTAAAAGCTTCTAAAATGTTTTTCGGCTCAATTTGTGAAATAAAGGCAGTGCTAGCAATAGAGTCTCTTAATGATGATCTAGTAGTTACTCCACGTGAAACCTCACCTATTATCAAATTTTCTGGATGTGACGGCTTGAAAGAGAATTTCTTTGGCAAGCCCTCCAGAGAATTGGTTTCGGTTGTGGTATTCACTGGAGTAGAAGTTGATGGCTCAACATCATCATCAAGAGTAGCTGCTGCACTGTTATTTTCATCAAAAGTCACATTTGTAGACTCTTCCACAATTAATGAGCGTTTGTTAAACACTCTATATCCCTTGCTCTTGGTAGCATAGCCAAGAAAAATACCATCGTCAGCTTTGGCATCAAATTTGCCTAAGTTGTCGTTGGTGTTAAGGATAAAACAACTACAACTAAAAACTCTAAAATAAGAAATATTTGGGGTTCTCCCAAACCAAAGCTCATAGGGTGTTTTCTTCGTAATAGGACGAATAAGCACCCTATTTAAAATGTGGCAGGCTGTACTAACAGCTTCAGCCCAAAAGTATTTCGGAAGTGAAAACTTGTTCAACATGACTCTAGCCATATCGACAAGAGTCCTATTCTTCCGCTCCACAACACCATTTTGTTGAGGAGTTCTTGGACAAGAAAACTCATGATCAAAATCATTAGAATCACAAAACTTTTCAAAATCTGTATTTTTGAATTCGCCTCCATGATCACTTCGGATTCGAGTAATCATGTAGCCTTTTTTGTTTTAAACTTTCTTAGCAAAAATCTTGAAAACCGAAATAGCATCACTTTTATTTATAAGAAAGAAAACCCATATAAATATAGAAAAATTATCAACAATGACAAAAGCGTAGAGTTTTCCACCAAGACTGGCTACTCTACTAGGGCCAAATAAATTCATATGAAGTAATTGCAAGGGTCTAGTAGTGCTTACAGAGTTTTTGGAATGAAATGAGGACTTGGTTGCCTTATTCAATTCACATTCGGCACATACCGTGTCCTTTTTGAATGTGATATCGGGCAAGCCTCTGACTAGCTTCTTAGTCGAAAGCCTGGATATAGTATCCATGTTGGCATGACCAAGACGCTGGTGCCATAGTAATCTTTCATCCTTATGAGCATATAGGCATCTACCTGCATTGTTAGTATCTCTAGACAAATAGAAAATATAAATATTATCCTCTCTTATCCCTTCAAAAGCGATGTCTTCTATTGACCTGTCATAAATAAAGCATTTATTTTGTCCAAAGTTAATGTCATATCCATGGTCAGCAAGATGACTAATGCTGAGCAGGTTATGCTTTAACTCGGTCACTAGGCAGACATCCATTATCACGGGAGAGGGAGCATGCTGATGATGTCTATAAGTAGAGTGATGAGGAGTAGCATGATTGTATATAGTGTTAGCATGGTGATGATGACTATATATAGAGTGATGTGGAGTGGCATGGTGATATTGTCTTTATGGAATCGCATAGTGATGATGTCTATATGTAGAGTGATGGTGATTTTATTTTTGTGCAACATAGTGATGATTGTATCTATGTGTAGCATGATGATTCTGTGACATATGAGAATTATTTTTACGTGCATGTGGTTTGTGTGCTTTGTGAAAATGTGTGTATATGTGCTTGATTACGTGCTGCAGGTGGATGACGTGGTTGACTAGTATGAGTAGTGTCATGCTTTGTGTGTGTCTCATGTGATTGGGTTTGAGGTTGAGCAACCTATTTTCCCAATTTAGTCTCTAATTTCTTGGAGACATCCTACAATTCAGTAACCTTAGCATTCAAACCACATATCTTAGTAATAGAAATCTTGTGTCTACTCTTTTCTTCAGCAAGCTTCGTGTTGAGTGCTGTGATTTCTTGTGTTTATTGTTCAATGCGTGCTTCGGCATCATGTAGGCTTATTTTAAGCTTAGATACCTCATTTGTGACTTCCGTGGGTGAAGTGTCTCTAATGTTATCAAGCAATAAGGAAAGTCTTTAAATTTTGACTTCATGACTTTTGATCTTTTCCTTGGCATATTTGTATTTACCAATGACCTTTTTGTGATCATCAAGTAAATCGGTGAAAGCATCGCCAAGTTCATCAAAAGTGAAGTCGTCAAGAGTTTCGTTTGATACCTTGTCGGACGTTGCCATTAGGCACACATTTGCAGTATCTTGAGGAGAGTCCTTTTCTTCCTTGGAGTCACTAGCCTCGCTTTCATGCCAAATGCTTGTGTTGGCATATTTCTTTGAGGAGGCCTTCTTGTATGGTTTCTCTTAACGATTGCTCTTCTTTAAGAATGGACAGTCTTTTTGGACATGTCCAGTCTTCTTGCAACCGTAGCAGGTTGGCTCTTCTTCGTCATCTTCTTGTGGTTCCTTCTTTCTTCGGTTGAAGCGAAGGAATTTCTTGAAGTTGCGGACAAGGAGAGCTTGATCATCACCTTCCGAGTTGTCGTCATCCGTCTCCTCGGGGTCAGCCCTTCGTCGGTGAGCTTTGAGGGCGATCTCCTTAGACTTAGGAGCATGCTCTTCGAAGTCTTTGAGGTCAAGCTCATGAGTCATCAGCTTTCCCATCAAAGTCTCCATGGACATGGTTGTGAGATCATTTCCTTCTATGATGGCTGTCACCTTAGGGTTCCAAATCTTTGGTAGCCCCCTAAGTAGCTTGCGAATCTTCTCGTGATTTGTATATTGTTTGCCGAGCGAAGATAGGGGATTGATGATGTCGAAGAATCTTGTGAACATTTGCGTGATCGTCTCATTTGGCTTCATCTTGAAAGCCTCATATTCTTGAGTGAGACGGCTTATCTTCGATTCCTTGACTTGGGTGGTTCCTTCATGCGTCACATCTAGAAGTCTCCATACTTCGTGAGAGGTGGTGCATGTTGAGACCCTGTTAAACTCATTCCTGTCTATAGCACAAAATAAAGCATTAATAGCTCTCGCGTCTAGACTTGCCTGTTTCTTCTCCTCGTCAGAATATTTGTCATGTGGTTTCTCAACGAGATCACCATTGACAACTATCCTGGCGGGCTTTTTGTAACCATCGGTGACGATGGTCCACAGGTCGAAGTTTAGCGACTTGAGATAAAAGCTCATCCTTGTTTTCCAATTGGTGTAGTTAGTTCCATCAAATAGGGGAGGCCTATGAGTGGACTTTCCTTCATCGCGATTGGAAATCATGGATTGTGTGGTTGCCATGGATCAGCTCTAGGATGTTAGTCCTTATGAGAGAATAGAGCTTTGATACCAATTGAAGAATAGATGGCAACTCTAGAGGGGGGTGAATAGAGTTTATAGCGATAATAGCCAATTAAAAATTAAACTCTTTCACAAGTGAAAATAATCAGAGTAAATGCGAAAATAAAATAAGGAGCAAGAAAGCATACGCAAACACAGCCGATTTTTAACCTGGTTTCCCTCGTGGAGGACTAGTCCAGGCCTGAGAACTCTAGCTCAGGATTAAATCCACTATTTATGAAATAGTAGTTACACCCCGTGCCTTTTCTTCAGAAGAGCACGTCAACTTCTTACAAAGATCGCAGTGGCGATGCTTGGAATTTTTTAAGCGACTTCTTGAACTCTTGCACAAACTTCTAACTGAAAAATGCTGAGCACTTGAGGCTTAGGGAGCTTGTGGCTAGTAGATGAAGAAGGGTATGACTTGTATTGAGCTTTAGAGAGAAGAGAAGAGAAGATTAGATGAATGAAAATGAGAGAATACATGGACTATTTATAGGATACCAGGTAGGCAGAATTCGGCCAGAATTCTGGTTGGATCATTCAAAAATTTGGCCGTTGGACAACTTGCAACCAGCCAACCCTAAAAATTAGGGTGCTGATTTTTAGGAGACAGAGTTCGGCCCGAACTCTGTCTCCAGAGCACAGAATGGGTCAATGGTCCAATGGGCTTATTTTTGGTTTGTGTGGGGCTTTTGGATTTTGGGTGTGGGTATAGGTTAAGTCTCAGATGCTCAGTACAGCTCAGTTTACATAAGTCTAGACTCAATAAAATTGTAAAATACAGACTCAAAATAACTTGTATTGCAAATCTGAGCTGTCGTCTGACTTGTACTGGATATAGTCTTCATGTGTCGTATTGAATTATCACAAGTATCATTTAGTCAATTCTATCAATATTTGGTTGAATGTGATTTTGTGTCAACAATTTTCCATTAGCTTATAAGTTTCGTTTAAGTGCAGTGAAATGGACCCGCAAGCTAGTGACGAGGACTCAACGGTTACCCCGCATGACGCTATAGTGACTCATGTCGATACGACCCCGCCACCGGTTGGAGGTTCTTCTACCCAACCAGACGATCCAGCGGCTTTGCACCCACTGAGGTTCAGGAGAGAAGATATCCCACCGATGCCATCACTGCCCCAGATGCCGTCGATAATGTTTCCCCAACTTGGACAGGCGATGGATCCCCAACAGTTGTTCAAGACTATCTACGTAATGACGCAAGTACAACAGCAGATTCAGTTGGAGGCCCAACAGAGACAGACAGAGCATATTGAGGATCGCATCGTGACAACATTAGAACGGGTGACTCCAACAGTTCCCCAGACGACGACAGAAACTATCATAAACTTCCGCTAGCTGAAGCCAACTAAGTTCTTGGGCAAGGAGGATCCCACTGAAGTTCATGAATGGCTCACTAACATTGAGCAGCAGTTGGAGGCAGCCGAGTTACTAAGAGATCGTTGGATGATTGCTATCAGGATGCAGCTGACCAGTAATGCGCACCACTGGTGGCTTACGGAGGAGAGAAGACTTGGGCATGATAATGTCACTTGGGAGAAGTTCTCCAAACTCTTCCAAGAGATGTTTATCCTGGCCACTTTCAAAGCAAAGCTTCAAAGACAATTTTTGCATCTCGTATAAGGAAGTGTGACAGTGGAAGAATACAACGTCGAGTTTCTATGACTAAGCCGCTTCGTACCTACATGGATCCAGACTGAAGAAGAGAAGGCCAAGAAGTTTTACGAAGGGCTGAGCTACAAACTACAAGAGCTTATTGGAGCCGCTGCACCTACGAGTTACTCCGGAGTACTTACCACAGCACGACGTTTAGAGTAAGTCCATCGAAAGGAAACCAGCGAGAAGCAACACCATTAGCAAAAGCAACGACAGGAGGACCTAAAAAATGCGTCATCGTACACCAGCAACCAAGAGCATCCCCATATCCAAATCGAGAACTGCCAACTTGTGAGTTTTATAAAAGAAGAGGACATCTTCAGAGAGACTGTCGCCGAAGACTAAACCAATGCATGAATTGTGGATCCACCCAGCATTTTGCACGAGACTGTCCGAATCCACGACCCGTGATGCAACCACCGTAATGACCAACTCAACTCGCAGCACAAGGAGGATATCCGCGTAGACCGCTTCCCCAACAGGCGACGCAGTTTTCACATGCAAGACAGCATGCAGGAGCACAACGACCAGGACAGGCCTTTGACATGACAGTTGAAGCCAGAGCAGCAACCCAAGAAGCAACTGAAGGTAATAACTTGATTTTGTGATAATGATAGTAAGTAGAATAGTAGATTATGCGTGCTCGTTAAATGTTTGATTAGGAACAACCAAAGAAACATAGCACACCTTAGACATTTTAGAACCATTGACATATTTTTCCTTTACTATAGTGTGTTATTTTAATATCAAGGACGAAATTCTTTTAGGGGGGTAGAATATAACACTCCTGAATTTTTGAATTATTATTATTATTTATTTGACTTAAATATGATTATTTGGATTTTATGAATATTTTTAATTAAATAGTTATTATTATAGATGACCTTAGCTGTGGTTAAGTTTTGGAGTACTAGACGAGTAGAAATTGTGGCACGGATAGTATAATCTTGTGCCTTGACTAGTGTTTTAGCCATGATAGGAAAGGCCTTGCCAAAGGTGTGTTCTAACTAGGAAAACCAGGCCAAGTTGTGACTTAACCCCTATAGATAATTTAATTATTTTATTTTTAGATTTTTGACTTTTAAGAGACCTGGTTGAACCAATTTAGTCCGAACTGGGCCCGAACCAAATCCAAGCCTATGTAGGCATGTAGTGAGACCAAAAACGGTCATGTAGACATATTTTAGGTATATGCAAATATTTTATATCTATTTTTAGTAATTGACCAATATTTTTTGATGTACATACATTACATGTAGTATTAATATTAAATGGTGTTTTAGAATATTTGTACGATTTTCTGGTGCCGAATAAAGAGTGCGTACGATATGTTCACCAAAAACTACTATTGGTTTATTTTAGTTGTTATTAGGATTATTATTATTATTAATGTTATTGTTGTTGGTATTAAATAAAATTATTTATTATTATTGGTTATTTGTATTATTTTATTGTTAAATAAGTTTATCTATATATATACATATTTCTATGAATAGGCCATACCCTAGGAGTAGATAATATTGAGATTTTATTTAGAATTTTTTTTAGTATTATACACACACACACACACACATACACACACACACACACACACATATATATATATTATATATATATATATATATATATATATATATATATATATATATAAATATATATATAAATACATATATATATATATAGGAATAGAGAAACAAAACAAACAAACAAAAAACTAACTAAGTGATGAACAACTCACTGTTCATCATCTCAATTCCGCAAAACCGAGCCCCCGCGCGCAGACGAGGAAACCAGCCCAAGAATTCAAATCCAAATCTTCCTCAATCCTTAACCAAATCCTTTCAAATCTTCCATCCCAATCCTAGTTGAATTCTCTACTGATATGATCAAACACCAGTTTAAATCAGGATTTAAATTGAAACCTATATAGATTCAAATTCGTAGGAAAAAAAAACGAAACTATATATACAAGAACGCGAGTTCTCGAGAGGAGTACTTCCAAACCAACCTCGAATCCTCCTCTAATAACTCTGACATGTTCACCTGATCCAGACGACCCCCTCCAGCCACCAGCCTCACCGCCATAGCTACCGTCGAGTCGCAGGACATGCTTCATGAACCCAAAAACAGAGCCTATTGTTGATAGTTTTCGACACCAAGGTATGCTACTTCGAACCCAAATTTCTTCTTCCTCGTTCGATTAAAATTCGATCTTTAAATTTCTATGTACAGCCTAGATGAACCTTTAGGAACCCCATAAATTAGTTCTAAGTTGGCGGCCATCAATCGACATAGAAACCACTGTAAAAATCTCGAAAAATAGTACTGTGTCACGCCTGTTTTCTTAACAGTATTTGATTTTTAAACCCCAGTTGGAAGGGTAATAACTGTTAGGATTTATAGTATTTTTGGTATAATAACTGTTAGGATTTGTAGTATTTTTGAAAACCATTTGAATAGGTCTGTAGATAACAAAAACAGAATTAAAACCCACCTTTTGCTTCCAATTATTACTTATGATTTACCAGTTTAAAACCGAGTTAAAAATCAACAAAAAACTATTTTCAAAAACTCAAAAAACCTCGATACGTATGCGCCCCGACAAACCAGGCGATGTGGTCGCGAACCAAAAGTATCGAAAGGTGCGTATCGACTTCGCGGACGTGTGGGCTTTGACGGAACTCGATTTCGTTGTGTGTGCACGACGAAGTCGAGGCATATCCGTTAAAAATCACCGTATCGACCTCTTTGCAAACTAGTCAATTACTTCGTGTATGTTTGTCATCTCGAGACGAAACTTAAGCCAATAGGACTGTATTATTTTCTGGTCCTGTATGCCAAGTTTGGTCCGATTATGTGAAGGTCGACTGGAACGCTATTTTGGCGGGCCCGCGACCCGATCCAACGGACGAATTTGTGCACGGCCCACCGGAATCCAACTTTGGACATACGGTTGGGTTCATCTCATCAAACCGGACCCGTAGACATGTATTTTGATGACTTTAGAGACAATAGGCTCTGGCACACTTTTTGGTACAAAGCGGGTCCAACGACGAACATCGTTTTGACCTAAAATTACCGTTTTACCCCTGTATCTAGAATTGGACTTATTGGTAGGCTATCCTAGCTAATTTGACTATTCTGAACACGTTGGTAATATCTATTTCATCCCCCGGAGACTGTTGTGAGAGTTGACTTTTGTGGCTCATGATTGATTGGATAGTGTTGGTTCTACGTGCTACCACCAGACAAGTATACCTTGCCTACTTGTACAGCTTATTTTCATGCATTTCTATACTGTTATTTCTTTCCAGTTATACTTTATTGTCTGCTATTCATGTTTATGTTAGTTCTACTTTCTTATTTTTGTGCATGTTCCTTATTTAGTCATCTTATGCCACTGTTGTTCCATGTGAGTCTTGTGACGATATTGACTAGTCTTCTACCATTGCCCTTGATCTTGATTTTACTTGACCTGTAGTCATGATTGATTGATAGACTTTGGCCCTGTTATCTCTAGGACTGGGAGCATCCAATAGCGTTACGGTGTTAGAGACTTCTTATCGACATGTTATCCCGTCTCTAGGACCGGAGTATCCCATGGCATTATGGTAGTAGAGACTTATCCTTTCTTTTGAGGTCGAGAGCGTCCCATGGAGTTACGATATTGAGATGTCTTTATTGATCATTGTCTATTTTACTTTTCTCTCTTTCTGCATGTTATTTACTGTACAGTAGGCTTGTATATTATGTATCATGCTAGTTCCCTGAGGACTTGGTGATCTCTCCAGGCTTAGTAAGAGAGGAGGACTACCCAGAGGTATATGGTTTTGGAGTTGAGACAAGTGGCGTACCTTCGCAAGAGGATGGGATAGTGCCCGAGGACTTCTCTTGAGACATGTCTCTTTACTTTAGACTTGCTACTTCATTTTCTTTTGTTTCAGTAGACATGTAGTTGATTACTTTATTTTTTTTACTGTGGTTTCGGGAAGTCTTACTTGTACAGTTATTATTTCTATTTCATGTTGAATAGATCAATTTATTAGTATTATTCCATTGGACTTGATATCTTGTGTCATATTATTCTTTGTGGATGAGATTACCTGTGACTTGTGACTTGTATTGTATTACTTGGTTGTTATCATGATTTACAGCTTAAGCATTTCGCTAATGGGCTTACTTTGAGATTTGGCCCATAGGTGAAGTGTTGCTGGCATGTACCGTATCCTGGTCCTATATGTATTTTGGGACTGGGGCGTTACACCTATAATAATACACTATTATTAATATTCTATATCGTCTTACCATATATAGATTTTATTAGTATCTACGTCTACTAGTCGCCATAACATTGATACGACACTCTAACCAGGGACGAAGCTGCCTTAAGGCCAAAAGGGGCCCTGCCCCCCTTGAAAAAAAATCTAAAAATAAAATCAAGTTTATTGAGTATCAGGTATTTATTCAAGTTGTTCTCTATCTATAGAATATATATTGGTTAGGTACTTATTATGATGTATGTGTTTTAGATCAACTTTGAAGCTTTCTTGAAAGAACATCAGTAAAATTGGCTTTGTTCTGACTTTTATGACGTGATTATTATTATATTTTAATTTTCTTGGGTGCTCGGCCCCTGTCCAACGCAAGTTCTAGCTCCGTCCATGTATCTAACATATAAGTACCAACTTCTCTCATAAAATAATTTATAATTATAATAAAAATAATAAATTTAAATTCTAGAAATTATTTATAAATAATTATATATTAACAAATTTATGTTTTCAATGATAAAATTATTTAACAATAGGTCCTATGTCAATACTACACATTGATACCACAATTTGACCTACTAATTTAGCCCTGAAATAATAATTAACTAAAAATATTATATTCCATAAAAATTCCAAAAATTAGATAAAATAGTGGTTTTAACATTAAACCTTACACAACAAATAGTTTAGTAGAGTTTTATGAAGTATTGGCACTTTTGGACACAAAGAACATAGGGTTTTTCGGAGTTCAGTGTTACAGCAAATGTCACAAAATTTTAAAAATAGCAAACAAACTCAAACCTAACCAATAGATATGCGCTGGAAATCTCTTGATGTCTAGTTTTTGAATAAAAATATTAGAAGGATCAAATATGGTCTTAGGTAAATGAAAAACTGCTCGCAACAGATCTCATTGGTTTTGGACACCTTGTCGTAGAATCTACGTTACAGAAAAAACCGCTTGGAACTATGTGATCTAGCGATCAGAGATTGAAGTGGACACATAAAAGTAACATTAGTTTTGGTTTGAGGAGAATCGGACAAGAAAAAGTAGATGAAACCTAGTCTACAAGTCGACTATCCTGCTGTGATGAATTCAACACATGTTCGATCGACTTCGGGTGCCTTTCGCACCTCGTATCGACAAAATTAGGGGCCGAGGCTCCTCAGGAAGGTGTCGGGATGTTAGGGGGTATCCTAGAGTTGAGACGAAGGTGGTAGGAGGGTTGGAAGAGGTCGGGGTGATGAATTTTTATTGGGTGGAAAGAAAAGTGCGAAAATAAAAAATAAATAGGAAGGGCTCGGTTTCTAGAGCATAAATATATAAAGTGTATTAATTCATCATAGAGAAAAGGGGTCTACATGAGAAAGAGGAGGTGTGGATTGATTTGGATTTGGTTTGAGGGAATTTGGTTGAGATTTGATGATTTAAATCAAAGATGTATCTCAAAGAGATTTGATTGGATACAAATTAGGAAAGTAGTTATAGAGTTGATTTAAAAATAGATTTAAATCAATATGCCTGCCATTAATTTATAAAAATTAATCTAAAATAGGGCTAAGAGGTTAGTTCACCCTAGAATAGGCTCTACGAGCCCTACATGGACTAGTGTTGGGTCGATAAAATTTTTGTGATCGATTTGAGTCCAATAAGTCTACAATTTCGACTTGTGTGCCACTTAAAATTTAGCACAAGAGAACCCAATTGAGCGGTATACCATGTGCGTAGTTGGCTCAAAATGGTTCAACACCATATATTGGATCAAATAATTTAGATCGGAGTTGGGCCTTAATTGGTTTTTGGAAAGCTAGTCAAATTTTACGGTAGAGGCTAAAATGACTATTTTACCCCTAAAGTTGTACATAAAAAATATAGCACAAGGGAACATGTTTGGATGGGACATGATATATCAAATTAAAGGTAATCTTGTTTACTTCAAAACTCATGAAGGACGTTTCAAAAGATTGACATTTCTTGTGCGCCAAAAAATCAAAGATACGAAAAAGTACATATATAGTCATAATTAATAAATAAAATATGGTTTAATATATAAAAATCATATAAAATAAATAAATAAATAAACCCTAAAAATTAGGTGCTTACACCTACTAAGCTTTCAATTTCAAATCCCAAAGCTAGTTATAATCCTCTAGTCGATTTGCTAGTGCGGTACGGTCTAGAAGTTCAGAGTGATTGTAATCAAGAGGCTTGATATAAGTAAGACACTTCACAATTGAAGTTGGTCGAGTGCTTCGGATCAAAGCTCACATTTGTAGGAGTTGCAAGGACTTCTTATAAAAACTTGAGGTCTTTCCATAGTGGATTTCAACCGGGAGCTAGAGTTCTCTCAACTGAATTAGTTCTCACAAGAGGGAGACCAGTATACATCGTCGTGTTTGCGTTTGCTTTTTGCACTTTACTTTTACTTACTCATACTGTGATCTTGCTGCTGACAATTTTTTAATAGCTAATATTCTGCTGCTTACTCTATTCACTCCCCTCTAGAGTATATCGCTTTATATTTCGCTCCTACAATTGGTATCAGAGCGGGTTATATAGGTAAAGTGAGATAACATTGTTATTATTTTCTTTATATATAACTGCTGTTACATAGATCACTATATCACATATGGTAACTGTGAAATTCACAACTGAAGGCCAAGCCACAAATAGACCCCCACTATTTGATGGTACCAACTACACTTACTGGAAACACGTATGAGTTTCTTTTTGAAATCTCTAGATTTTGACAATTGTATTTGACGGCTATAAAAAGCCTCCACGTGTTTTTATTGATAAAAGTTTGGTTGAAAAAACATATGACAAGTATACTGATTCTGAAAAGAAAGAAGCCAGTCTTGACACACGTGTTATTAATGCTTTATTTTTTGCTTTTGTCAGGACTGAACTCAACAGGGTGTCAACATGCACAATATCTAATGAGGTATGGAAACTTCTTGAAGTTACTCATGAAGATACGATGCAAGTTAAGGAGTCCAAGATCAGTAGACTTACTCAAGAATATGAAGCATTCAAGATGAAGCCGAACGAATCCGTTACACAAATGTTCACAAGATTTTTGGATATTATAAATCCTTTGTCCTCCCTAGGCAAGGAATACAATAACCATGAGAAGATACGCAAGGCGCTGCGAGCCCTCACAAAGAACTGGATTTTGAAGTCTACAATAACCGTTGAAGGAAACAACCTTACTACCATGTCTCTTGAAACGCTCATGGGAAATATACTCACTCACGAGCTGTAACTTCAAGACTTTGAAGACGCCGTACCAAAGGAAAAATTAATCACCTTCAAAGCTGAAAAACAAAGAATCGTCGAAGAAGATTCTGATGACAGTGATTCCGATATTGAGGATCAAGCTCTCCTAGTGAAGAAGTTCAAGAAATTCATGAGATTCAACCGAAGAACGAAGGAACACAATAGCAACAACAACAACAACAATGAAGAAGAAGATCAAATCTGGTACGGTTGCAAGAAGAAATGACATATCAAGAAGGACTGTCCGACAACATCATCATCAACCAGGAAAGGTAACAAATATGAAAATAGTTATTTGAAGAAATCTACATCCAGAAGATATGCCAACATAAGCATTTGGCATGAAAGTGAAGACAACATTTTAGAAGAAGAACGATCAAACGACGCTGCAAATGTATGCTTGATGGCATATGATCAGGTAAACTCAAATCCCTTATTTGATATATATGATGATTTATACCTTTGAAGGTGAAGCTTTTAGTGACCTCTTAGATGACCACAGAAAACTGCTTAGCAAATACCAAAACTTAAGAAGGTACTCAAAGAGTACAAAGGTTAAATAGGAAGACTTATCGACTTACTAGCTGAGCTTAGAAATAGTAAAAACCCTAGTGAGACGAGTAAACTTTCTTCTGTCAAAATGCAACTACACGAGACTACACGATTATTCGAAGAAAAAGATAAGACCATTGCTAAACTTGAGGAAGATTTACTTAAAGAGAAGAAGAGCCATCACTGTGCACTAGTCAGAAATGATGCACTCACAGCTGACTATAACGCACTTTATGACACCTCCAAAACGTTGGAAATTAGATTAGGAAAATAGCCTGAAGTTGCTGCTTCCTACCCTAACATGTGTCAATTACCGAAACATCAGAACACGGTCAAAACCAATATGGTCAAACCCAATACTATCCGACCAAACATAGCCAAACCTTTGCCCAAGAAGAATAACCGACATGCATTCTACTACAAGTATCCAACTAGAACACCAAGACCTACCAATCATGCACAACACACTGTACCTAACACTCAGCATGCTAGATGTCACTATTGTGGCACCATTGGTCATATCTCACCTGCATGTAGAATAAGAAAATTAGTTGATTTGAATATATGTGCATGGATACCAAAGACTAACATATCCGGACCCTATAAGAAATGGGTACCAAAAGTTTTATCTGCAAACTTCTTTGTAGGTGTAACATCCTACTCATTCTAGGAGCAAGTGGATCCTCGACAACGGTTGCTCACGGCACATGATCGGTGATGCTTCTCTATTCGCAATACTTTCAAAGAAGAAAGAAGGATACATCTTCTTCGGTAACAACTTAAAAGGGTATATAGTAGGTATCGACAACATTAGTAAGGCTCCCTACCCTATGATTAAAGATGTCTAGTAACTGAGTTAGAACATAACCTACTCAGTATAAGCTATTTAGTTGACCACGGTTATGGTATTAACTTTGTCAAAGATAAATGTACTATAGTTGATAGTTCAACTGGTAGTATTATTTTTGAAAGTATTAGGGAAGACAACATATATATTTTTTATTTGTTGGAAGATGCTAACAAAGCAGGTAGATGCTTACTCGCTAAGAACAATGAGAGTCAACTATGGCATGAGACTCGATCATGCAAACATGGACACAAGTTCAAGATTATCCACGAAGAAACTGGTACGAGGCTTACCGGACATCGTCTTCAAGAAGGATACAGTATGTAGTGAATATAAAAAGAACAAAGCTACCAGATCCATATTTAAGTTAAAAAATGCTGTAAGTACCACCAGACCTTTATAATTACTACATATGGATTTATTTGGGCCTAGTAGAATTGCTAACCTAGGTGGTAAGTTATATGCATTTGTAATAGTAGATAATTTTTCTAGATACACGTGGGTATATTTTCTTACACGCAATAATGATGCATTATATGAATTTGTCACATTTTTAAAGAAAGTTCAAAATGAGAGGATTCATGATCATTCGTATTCGAAGTAATTATGGCGGCAAATTCGAGAATGCAGAATTTGAGCAATTCTGTGACACACACGAATATTTGTATGAGTTCTCCTGCCCTAGGACTCCAAAATAAAACGGAGTTGTGAAATGTAAGAACATAAGGGCCTGTTTGGTTACTCTTTATAAAGCAGTTTTTTGATTTTAAATGTAAAATCTCAATTAAATCACGTTTGGCAGCGACCACTCCAAATTTGCTTTCCAATTTTTTTTTCTAAGACTCACACTCAGAGTAGTGCTTTCCCAACGTAGCTAAAAGCTACTTCCTGAATGTTATTTGTGGACTATTGTGGGCCCCACCCCACCCCCACCCCACCCCCAAACCTCCAAGTCTCTCTCTCTTTCTCTCCTCCTCCATTTCTATCAGAAGCCCTCCCCAAATCTAGCTCTCCCTCCTCCCTCCTCCAACTCCTCTGCTCAACCTCCTCGGACGACGAACGATGGCGTCGAACAGCGGTGACGAACAACTGGAACTCCTCCCTCCTCGAACTCATCGAGCTCGGCCGCCTCCTTCCTCCTCGAGCTCGGCGGTGACGAACGACGACGACGAACGACGACGACAAACAACTGGAACTCCTCCCTCCTCCCTCCTCGAACTCGTCAAGCTCGGCTGTAACGACCTGCACCCGCTTTTCGGACGCGAGCTCGTGAGCAAGCCAGCTACGTATCGAGCGGACTCCAGCCCGACTCGAGTACGTATAAGCTGTCAAGGTCATGGGTATCATGTCTAATCTAAACTATATCTCAATCCACATGAATCATATAAAATAAGAATGAACAAGTATGGGTCATGGTCTGCAGCCCATTAGCATATTGTTCGATTAGACTCCAAGAATGATATGAGTCTATAAAATAAGCAGAATATATCATGGTACTGAGTATAAAGCACGAGATGATAATAAAGAATATCACAACCAAATACCTGTATCATACATCGCAATCCTCTACCATCCGGCTCTGCTAACTAACTCCATGCAGTCGCTAAACCTGAAGAGATCATCAGGTCCTCAGAGGACTAGCAAGATACATAAAACATACCTATCTAACAATTAATCATGTAATAATATAAACAGGGTGTAAACAGGAACTAGACAGGAGACTGACAAGTGGCTACTGACAGGTAACTATGAACTCGGATACGGGATCAAGTATGCATAAATGAACTGCTGGTAGATCAATGGATAACCAACCCTTGCCCCGATTGTGGACTCGCAGGTCAGTTTCAAGACAAGTCACCCTCGCCCCGATTGTGGACTCGCAGGTGCAAAGGCAACCCTCGCCCCGTGTGTGGACTCGCAGGTTGTGGGAAAGACAAAGGAATAGCAGTTCACTCACTCATACTTACAGACACGACTCAGTCAAGACACAGGTGAAGACACGACACGACGCAATCACGATACACGAGAGAACCAATCCAATACGAACTACAAGGCTAACCATGTACATAGACTATATCTATACTAGCGAGCACGATATACGAATCATATGTAAATAACCAACTAATAAAACTATATAATAATAGAAATATACATGTAAATAAACTGTAGAGGGAGGCAAGGTATACTTGCCTGGTGGCAGCGCGAAGAACCAATAAAATACCGTCAACTGGTAAGCCATACAGTCCAAGTCATCACAACTGTCTCCGAAAGCTAAAACAAACATTACCAACATTCTCAGAATAGTCAGATTAGCTAGGATTGCCTGTCCTTAAGTCCAATTCTGGACACAGGGATAAGACAGTAATTTCGGGCAAAAACGATGTCCGCCGTTGGACCCGCTTTGCACCGAAAAGCGTGCCAGGGTCAATGGTCTCTAAAATCATAAAACTACATGTCTACGGATCCGATTTTCTGATAAGAACCCAACCGTATGCCCAAAGTTGGATTTCGGCGGGCCGTGCACAAAATCACCCGTTGAGTGGGACCGTAGGGCCCACAAAACGGCGTTCTGATTCAACTGTCTCAGAATCGGACCAAACTTGGCATGCAGGACCAGAAAAATGATACGGTCCTGTTGGCGCAAGTTTTGTCTCGATCTGACGAACGTGAACAAAGTAATTGAGAAATTTGTAAAGCGCACGATACGGTGAATTTCGACGGATACGCATCAAATTCGTCGCGCACACGCGACCAATTTGAATTCCGCCAAAGCCCACACGACCATGAAGCTGTTACGCACCTTTCGATGCCTTCGGTTTGCGACCACGTTGCCCGGAATGGCGAGACGCACGTCGTGTGGATCAATTTTTTAGTTTTTAAAACAGGTTTTGGGAAACTTTGCGATTCGAATTCTCGACGCGTAGTCGATGATTTTTGAATCCATAAAAAGGGTCGTGAAGTCCTATAGGTTGTCTATAATTGTCTTCAAATAGTTTTTCAAATATTATATTGGATCGATCGGGATCGATCGCCAAACTTGGGTGATTGGACAGTATATACCCTGTTTTTCGAACAGGTTTTTCCTGAACTTTCAGGAATTAATACGATTTATCTAGGAAAAACCAAACGATTGTAATAGAAGGGGTTGAGAGAGGGTTAAGTTGTGTTCATACCCGAAGTCGTAGGTCGACAAATGATCAATTCTACGCTGCAAAATCTCCTCGCGAAGCAGCCTCCCTTGGATGCTGTTACTGCTGCGGTTGCTGTTGTTGACCGCCTCTTCAGGCGCGCGGCCGGTCGACTCCGACGATCGGCCGCCGTCTCCAGGCGGCACAGTCGACGTGCGGGTCCCAGGGTGGCACGCGGGTGGTGGCGTAGGGTATCCATCTAGGGTTTGGTGTCGAACTCTCCTCCCCTCTGTCGATCGTTACTCGTTATAATAAATATAGTCGGGGTCGGGCCTGTGAAGACTCTGCTGAGTTGCTCTTAGTTGGAGGATGGTTTAAGCAGGGGTGGGCCGGGCTCAGCTCTGGGCTGAGCTGTGGGCTCTGCTGGTTTGGATTTTATTAATATTTGTTTTTCTTTTCTTTTTTTTTATTTTTTATATAGCAACTATTGCATATATATATATATATATATATATATATATATATATATATATATATATATATATATATATATATATATATATATATATATATGTATACATACATGTATATATTTATATATATACACATACACATATTTACATATATATATTTTATATATATACAATCACATATATATTTATCAATACATATTTAATATATATTATATATATATATATATACATATATGTATATCAATATACATATATCCTCTATATTTTTATATATATATACCTATATATTTATATACACACATATATAAAATCCTACATATATACATATATATATTCACAAACACATAACAAAGTAATATCTATATACGCACATATATATCTATATATATACATATATATATATACTCGTAGCGCGAGTGGCACGAGGGGGGGGGGGGGGCTCTCGGCGGGGAGACCCAGGATCGAGCCCCCCTCCCGCATCAACCCGGCTGGGTGACAGTGGCCACGGGGTTGATGGGGATGCACGGACACATAATATATATATATATATATATATATATATATATATATATATATATATATATATATATATATATATATATATATATATATATATTAAAAAAATATATATATATATATATATATATATATATATATATATATATATATATATATATATATATATATATATATATATATATATATATTCATACACACATAACCAAATAATAATAATATTTAATAATAACCTCAATATTATAATAATGATAATAACCCAATTAAAACTGAAATTAAACCAATAATATATTGTGGTGCACTTATCAACCACCCCATTTATTTGGCTCCAGAAAATCACATAATTATTGTAAACACTAATAAAATAATAATAATACTTATAATGTATATATAACATTTATTAGAAATTAATTGCCAATTCATAAAATATATATAAAATAATTGCATTTACCAAACATGTCTACAAGGCCGTATTTGGTCTCACTACATGCCTACATGGACTTGGATTTGACTTGGGCTCAATCTGGATAGGTTCGGTACAACCGGGTTCCCTAAACTCCAATAATATAATTAAATAATAATTAAAATCTTCGGTGCGGGTTACGTCGTAACTTGGCCTGGTTTCTTAGTTAGGACATCACTATGGCTTGACCTTCCCCTACCATGGCTAAACTCTAGTCAAGGCACGCCACTGCACTATCCGTGCCATGATTCCTAGTCGTCTGGTACTTCAAAACTCCACCATGGCTAAAATCCTCTACCGTAATAATTAACTAAATAAACATAAAAATTTAAAATCACTAATCAAATCAAATAAATAATAAAAATATTTTTCTTAAAAAAACATTCTCCGGGAAGGGAAGCTACATCGGCCGCCTCCTTTCTCCTCGAGCTCGGCGGTGACGAACGACGACGACGAACGACGGCAACGAACAACGGCAACGAACAACTGGAACTCCTCCCTCCTTCCTCCTTGAACTCATCGAGCTCGGCCGCCTCCTCCCTTCTTGAACTCATCGAGCTCGGCCGCCTCCTTCCTCCTTGAGCTCGGCGGTGACGAACGACGACGACGAACGACGGCGACGAACACTCATCCATCACGATCTCGGCCGCCTCGTCCCTCTTCGAGCTCGACGGTGACGAATGACGGCGACGAATAGCGGTGACGAACACTCCGCCGCCTCCTCCCTCCCCGACTGTCACGGCCACCTCCAACAATCGGTTCTCCGGCGGGACCCCAACTCGACCTCTCCTCCAACAACTTCTCCGGCGATCTCCCGGCGAGCCTGGACCGGCTCAGCGACATCAACATCTTCAACATCTCCTACAACCCCCTCCTCTCCGGTGAGGTCGCGATCATCGGACAGATCGCGACTCTCGGGAACGACTAGTTCATCGGCGACCCCCTAATCTCGGTTGGACAGAGGATACAGAATGGATACAGTTAAAAAAATTAATTTCTAAAAATATTTTACCAAACGTAATCTTCAAAATTTATTTTTTAAAATTATTTTCGAGATGAAAGTAACCAAACGCAAAATTAAATTTTTTATACTCAGAAAATAACTTTATAAGTTACTCTCAGAAAACTATTTTTAGAATAAAATTTCAGAAAGACTATCCAAACGGACCCTAACTCTTTCTGAAATTGCTAGAGTAATGTTGAACCAGGTTAGTCTACCCAAATATTTCTAGGCAGAAGTGGTCAATACAGCTTGTTTTGTTCTCAATATAGTTCTAATTCGACCTAAATCGAAGAAGACTACCTATGAGTTATGGTTTGATAGAACACCCACAGTTTTCTTATTTTAAAATCTTTGGTTGTAAATGTTTTATTCTTAATACTAAAGATAATTTGGGTAAATTTGATGAAAAGGCCGATGAGGGTATCTTTTTAGGTTATGCGGCCAAAAGCAAAGGGTACCGAGTCTTCAATAAGAAGTCAATAAACATTGAAGAATCAATGAATGTCACCTTCGATGAATTAAACCAACAGACGATCAACGATGATGATGAAGACGTCAATACACCTAACAAGGTGTCTACAGAACTGAAAACCGGAACCAGCTACCTTGAAAGTCTGTCAAAAAGAATGAAATTCTTGGCTGACCACCCCAAGGACATGGTAATAGGTAAGATCACCCAAGGCGTAAGTACTCGTTCCTCTACCAGAGATATAGCTTCTTGTCTTGCATTTATTTCACAGCTAGAACATAAAACTATTAAAGAAGCATGTAGTGATAACTATTGGTTAGATGCTATGTAAGAGGAATTAAACAAATTCAAACAGAATAAAGTTTGGAAACTTGTTCTCAAGCCCATTGATCATCTGGTAATTGGCACCCGCTGGGTATTCTAAAATAAATTAAATGAAAATGGTTTAGTCACTCATAACAAGGCT
>JANAVB010019794.1:10835101-10851828 GCA_029216955.1 Iris pallida
GGTTTTAGTTTATGTTTACAAAATTGTTGTAAAAATAGTTTTGAAAATCAAGAAAAACTTGTTTTCAATAACTAGAAGTTTAGAAAAATTCCCCGATACGTCGTGTGTCCCGACAAACCAAGCTACGTAGTCGCAACCCATGTGTGTCAAAAGATGCATATGGATGTTGTCGAGGTGTGGTATTTGACGAAACTCGATTTCGTTGTGCGTGTGCGACGAAATCGAGACGTATCGGTCGAGATACCCCATATCGGCCCTTTTGTAAAATAGCCCATAACTTCGTGCACGTTCGTCATCTCGAGACAAAACTTGCGCCACTAGGACCGTGTTATTTTTTTGGTCATGTGAGCCAAGTTTCGTCCGATTCTGAGAAGGTCGATCGGAATGCTATTTTGGCGAGCCCGCGACCCGATCCAACTGGCAAATTCGTGAACGGCCCATCAAAATCCAACTTTGGACATACGGTTGGGTTAATATCTTCAAATTGGACTCGAAAACATATATTTTGATGACTTCAGAGACTGTAGGTACTGGCACATTTTTTGGTACAAAGCGGATCCAAGGACGGATATTATTTTGACTCAAAATTATGATTTTGCCCCTGTGTCTAGAATTGGACTTTTGGGTAGGCATTTTTAGATATTTCTTTTATATCAAAAATATTCATGATGTTTATTTAGCATTCGAGGACGTTTGCGGAAGTTGTCTTTGTTTGCTTCACCGATCTACCGGTTCGAGCTACTGCATACTACCATTTTACATACCACCTCAGGCAAGATACCTTGTCATTACTGTTTATTTACTTTGCTCATTATAATGCACGAACTTATTTGTTTATTATAACTTTTCTGCAAGATAGATTGTGCTACATTGTTGTATTTAGATGCAATTCTACTGTCTAGTTCTATATCCTGCTACTTAATTATTTCTATGCTCATTAAGCCTAGATTTAAGAGACTGCCTGCTTTCATTAGCCTTGAGTATGCTACGAGTAACGTGTCGTATATAGATCTCGGACTTGTGTATTGACTGGCCAGCAGTACATATAGGACGAGCGTTAGGCTATAACTACTAATAGGATTGCATGATAAAAGACGTAGTTATTAGAGTTAGGATATTAGGTGGGGAGAATACGGCTGGGCGTTGACCTCCTCCCTATCTATCGTAGACTCGCTCGTCACTGAGGAATGATAGGTAGATTATATGCTATAGACTCGTTGAATACTGAGGAATGGTATATAATATTTAGACTCGCTACTGAGATACTTTTTATCTTGACTTGACTTGGAAGTTATGCGACTATGCACTATTCTCGATTGCATTACACCTAGAGTGGTTAGGTGACATTATCCGTTAGGTATAGGTACTTTTGGTTTATGTACTTATGCCTGATCATGGCTTGGAATAGTATTTTATCGCAGAATAGTTTGCCACACCTTTTCCTTGTTTGGTTGTAGGTGTGATTTACTACTTCGATGAGAAGGTACTAAACCTTGTTGTGGTTCGGATGCTATATTGGATTCATGCCATGGAAAGATACTTCATCGTGGATTAGGGTACCATCTCCTGTCCTTGTTTGGTTGGGGGGGATGGTATGCTAATTCAAAGGTGGGGTATTGGACCAAGTTATGATGCGATTGACTTATTATTGAGCAGTTTATATTCAGTTATATGGCATGTTTATATGTATCTTGTTACGTCCCTCTGAGGACCTGGTGATTTCTTCAGGTGTTTTTTTTACTTTCTATAGGGGTTCTAGCGAAGGCCGTAGTCTTCTCTTTTCTATCGAGGATGACTCGCTCTTGATCGTCCTTTACTATTTTTACAAATTCTTCCTTTGTATGTATTTCTTCTCATTTCAAATAGTTGGTAGTGGATTTGTCACTGCCCAACAAACTTGTAATATGACAATTTATAGTTGATTTATATATCTTTTATTCTTTCATTTTGTGGATGGGATTAGTTGTCATGGTTATACTACATTTTACAGCTTATGTATATTTCTTATACGGTTGGCATGTCTACGTACCTAGTCCTACATATTTTGGGACTGGGGCGTTACATATTTTTGTGGTGGCCCATGCAGGTCGAGTTAGTTTTTTCGATTACATTGCTGTACTTAACAGGATAGCATATAGGATTAGAGTCTAGGACCTCATCCACATGCTTGATCTTCCTTCCTTTCAAACTCTCGTTTGCCTTCCTTGATTTGTATCCTGCTTGAACTCTTTCTACCATAATCTTTTCTTTCGTGCCTAATAGAGGTTAGGAAGGTGACTCGTGCTAGGTACATATGTTTCATTATCCCATTCCACTATTAGTTGAACTCTTGTAAGTTGGGTAGAATGACTCACGACCTAACATCCCCTTTGACCTTAACCAAGGCCTTAGACAAGAAGACAATAGGATGACTGTATAGGCACGAATGTCGGACAAGACTTAGATCCTTAAGGAACTTGAACTACTTTCTTTCATCATTATCTCATGTATTTTTTACTATCTTGACTGATGCTGCTATTATAGCCTAATTTTGTAAGCTTATTTCTTTTTATTAAGCTTGTTCAGGACATGTTTTATTGGGTGCACTCACTAACATATTGTCTATTGAGAATCTGTGTATTAGGGTCTGATCAACCTTAGTGCACTTGGTTCGCTCTTTATATGATTATTTTACAGGGATTGAGATATAATGACAAGTATACTTGCCTCTAGGATCTCATCTGCAACTGCCTTGACAACTCTTTTTGAATTATTCAATCGCCTTGGACCCCCGTGTTTGCATTCAATCCCATCTCCCTTGAACTCCTTATTGTTTTCATCTTTCCCTGTTTCAGAAAAACAAATGCTTGTGCTTGAGAAGTTCGATCAACTAAGCCAAGTACACAAAATATTTGGTAGAGAAGTTCGTTCTGGAATCGTCAAACCCCTTGGCACTCTAATGGCAACTTCAAGCAAGCTTGATGTAGATGAACAAGGTAAACCTGTCGACATACGTAAGTATTATGGTATGATTGATAGTTTACTTTATTTAACTGCTAGTCGCCCTGGTATAATGTTTAGTATTTGCTTGTGTGCACGATTTCAACTAACCCTAATGAATCATACTTGTGCGCAGTTAAGCGTATCTTCCGATACCTTAAAAGCACTTCTTCGGTCGGCTTATAGTATCCCAAAACCACGTCTTTTGACCTAAATGGTTATTCGGATACTGATTTTGCTAGATGTAAAGTGGATAGAAAAAGTACTAACGGTACATGTCATTTCCTAGGTAAGGTTCTAGTCTCTTGGTTTAGCAAAAAGCAAAAATTTGTTACATTATCAACTACTGAGGCTGAGTATATCACCGCAAGACGTTGTTGTGCACAAATTTTGTGGATAAAGCAAACCCTAGAAGACTTTGATTTATACTACACATATACCCATTTTCTGTGACAAAAAGCATTATCAACTTAACTAAGAATCCTGTATATCACTCTCGCACTAAGCATATTGAGATTTGACATCATTTTCTTAGAGACCATCAAGCAAATGGAGACATCAGTTTAGAATATGTAGACACAGAGAAATAATTGGCTGACATCTTTACAAAACCTTTAGCGGAAGATCGATTCAATTATTTACGTCGAGAATTAGAAATTTTAGATGTCAATAATATTAATTGATTTTATCTTATTAATTATCTTTCTATATACAAAAACTATTTTCGAGACAAGCCTACAAAGGTCTGTCTGTTACCACGGCTACAGCTAAAGCGAAGCCGTACTTAAGCGTCCCCCGGTGGACCTCCATTATCTGGAACAATACTTTTACAGCTTATCTGAGACAGACACTGCATAACGAAAGTTAATTCGTAAAACAAATTTAATTATATTAATTGAAATTTAAAATTACTATTTTTAGAATTAAATAATTGAAAAGGAATAATAAATACAAAGTGACATTTTTGATTTTGTGCAAAATACCTTAACTGAGTTCCAGGAGAACTGGACCGAATTCGGCCCGAACTCGGTTGGCGTCGAATATTTTAAATAGAATTTGAATGGCCCCACTTTTATTTCTTCTTCCTCCTCCTCAAACCAGCAGCACAACAACCGCAAAAGAACCCCAAAACCTTAGTTTTTCAACTTTTGATTCTTCCTATTCCTTTGGATTTTTGCTTCAAAATTTTGGATTTGTGCATGGAATCTCCTCTTCTTCCACATACTCTATTCTGAGAAAGTATAATATCTTCTATCTCTCCGTTTCTCAAAATTTCAATTTTATAGAAACTTTCTATTTCTTTGGAAAATTATGCCTAGAATCAATAATCCTTCTAAGAGAAAGAAGACAGCTATTGAAGAAGCCTCATCTTCTGATCCTATCCAAGGATCTCTCTTTTCGCCCGTCCAACGGATGACGGGTCATTCAATGAGTTTTTCCTTAAAACTCTAGAATAATCTCTGCTATGGTATATGGATTTTTCAGTTCGCTATATTTGCCTCGGTGCACCGATAAAGTGGACGATCTTTCCGTCTCAAAAACCATATTTTGAAGCTTTAGGATTGCATGTTCTTGTTACACATTCATTTCCTATTGCCATAAATATAATTCGGCTATTTTACTATAATTTCACTCTACCTGATAATGATTATCTTGTGAAAAGTCGTATCGCCGGTATTGATATTCAATTCAATGACAACGATTTAGCGAAGATCCTACAAATTCCAAACATAGGTGAACCGTTTGTCGATATCACTGACCTTGAATTCTCCAATTGTCACGACCTGCACCCTAGAGTTAGGGCACGAGAACGTAACAATGCCCAGCCTACGCCGCAGTGTCGGCGGTAGAAACGCTGTCCTAGGTCTCAATGCATCTAACAGTATAAGACTAAACAGTTTATACTCCCCGAATGGGGGTGACATAGCAGAATGTAAGCTCAATCACATCTAAGGTAGAGCATAAAGGAAGATAGATAAAACATGAAATCAAAAAGAGATAAAACAGATAGAAGTCTAAGTGTCTAAGATACAAACTCAGAATACATCTCAAAACCCAAATATTGTAATCCATAAATACAACTCAAGATGACTGAAAATAAACTATAAGCAAAAACCCTAGCTATCTATGCAACCTCTACTGTCTCCTCTAGGCTAGCAGGCAACCTCCAGGCTATCTGTAAAATTTATCAACAGGTCCAGTCAGGACAGGAGCGAGTACAGTACATCTCAACAGATCATAGCAGGTTAGAAAATATAATCATGCAGTAGAGTAAAATACAGGATATAAAGAAATACAGTATTTAAACAAAAGAGAGAACTGTAACAGAAATATCTACTATAAATAGAGAACTAACAGTGGCTAGTGAGTCAGAGTACGAGATAGCACATGTGAACAGGACAGATTTGCACAGGATATCGAGGTGTACAGGATCTACACTAAAATGGAATTATTCACACAACTACTAGCACTCCCCCGTATCCCCAATCAATACACAAGGATCTAAACAGGTTATGTTATTGCACAGGATATCACATGGGGCCCATATAGGGTGCACATGATAGTATACATAGGGGCTCCATGAACATGAGAGTACAAGATTCACAGGAGTGCACATGTAAAATGGAAGCACAGGAGTACATGATGAAAGTGAAACGCACATGACACAATGTACCCGATGCTCCCGAGGGGGATAACATCGCATGAAAAGATCCATATAGTACTAATCCGTAAAAATGTCGTGACAGCATCAAGTATAGTAATCTAAAGCAGGAATATAATTCTAAGCAGGATATGAAATGATCAGAGAATGTACTCGTCTGATATCTGAATGTCCAAGGTAAAGATACTGTCCGAGGAGAGGTGTCTGGCTCCTAATTAGAACAGCACAAGTCACAACATGTCCAGAAGGGTAATATAAAGCACTACAATGCATTCTACATGAATCTAGGTCAAATTAGGCCAAAGTCAACCCTTGGTCAACTCTGGTCAACTGCACTAGTCAAACTAGGTCAAACTAGGTCATGTCCTAACCCAGCAAGTCTTACTAGGCCTAACCAAGACTTATCCTAGCAAGCACACATCAATACAAGGCTATACAAGCCAACATACACCCAACTCTATATAGTATGCAATTATTCAATACTCAAATAGGTAAGAATTCACATTGGATATACACTAGGTAATCTATTACTTTAAACTATATATGTCTACACATATATACACATGCATATATTGGTATTCAGCATTAGGTCTATAATCATGGCATTTCAAATGGTTATATAAACTTATATATTACAACACAATATGCTAACATATATATAATATACCTACATAGCTAAGTTAACTATATTCATAAATACTTATTTAAGAGGCTATGTGTGTGTATGTGAACATGGCAAAGGGGTAAGTGAGGGTTAAATGGGCATACATAGTGTATGCATATCAAAGAGTGTCAAAGTGTAAGTAAACAATGTGTCAAGTGTGATAGTGTCAACATAGTGTAAGGGGGTACATGAGGTAATATAGGATTTGTGTTAACATAGAACATTACATCTCATTAACTTGTATATTGCATACATTACATCTATTATTACATTACATTCATGCTTACATTCATTCATCATTCATTTATTCTCTTGCACCACTATATGCACCATACATTACATACTATGGAACCTACATATTCATTACAAGCCATACTTATACATGCTTACATTAAATAGGATACTTACATCTCATACATCATTTATTTAAACATTTACTCATGCTTGCATTCTCTATCTAATTACATAATGTATATACATTAACATGGGTTAAAATCAAATAGAACATTATATTACACACAAGGGTGCACAAAATGCATATGCTGAATAGTAACTCCTACTAATAATCAATACTGTATCATCTCAGTATGAATTAAAATTTAGGATTGAAGTATATTATAGATCTATGTGTTAGCTTTCCGAAACTTCAAATGGATCGCATTTTCGTTTCCGGAAACTCCCGGAATCGCAAAAATACCGAGAACGCGTTTGTCTTTCGTACAGCTGATACTCAAATAATTCTCCAGAAAGTTACAGAAAGAATTAGGCCTATTAATACATGTTTTCGGAAAGCTAACTTCAATACGCTTCTTTTAAAAAAAACGGGAGATTAAACCGAGCTTTGAGCTAGAAGTTATGACATTTCTAAGTTAGGGCTGAAATTAAAAACGTGGATAAAAATCATGACGGATTTAGATAGTTTGAGCCAAAAGAATACACAATATATATCCTAATTATCCACAACAATAATAGCAATAATAATATGAGGAACCACACTCACAAACTTGATTATATAATCATCATGAACCATTTATTACATATATAAATATAGATACACTCTCATTACAATATATATATATAAATCTATATATGTAACATGAATACATCCACAACACAAAGGACACTCCTATGACCTCCAAATGGACACAAAATGGATACAAATGGAGATACAACCATGGGGGTCATTCCTATGGGTTCAAAATAGACCTATATGCATGAGAAAATAAAAAGAAAAAGGGATTTATACCTCCCGATAGATCGAATCGAAGAAAAGCCTTCCCGGAGCGACACCGACACGTAGAGATTCCAAAAGGACACGAACGAGCTCTGAATCCTCCCAAACTTGGGTAGCTTCCTCCTTGGCTAGAATGGAGAAAGAAAAAAGAAGATTTGGTGGTGAAATGGAAGAATTTGGTGGAGAAATTGCTAGGGATTGCTCTCTAGGAATTTGGAGAAGAACAAGAGAGAGAAAAATAGATGGATAATGACAAATGGGAGGCTCAACCCTATCCTTATTGTGGCTGGCCATAATGTGGTTTTGTCCTATTAGGAAAAGTCCAAAAGCCCCTACTAACCTATTCTATGAGTATTAGGAAAGGGCTAAATGGTTGGGGCTAAATTAGTCATTTTAAAGTCTCTAATCACACTAACCTTATCCATAATAATTAGTCTAACCTCTAACTAAAATATTTCTATCATGTGGACTAAGATTAATATCATGTGGGCTATGCCTAACTAGTGTGTGGGTCCTACTAGAGTCAAACTACCCCCGGGTCCCCGTTTCAAGTCGGATTGAGTTGAAATTCGAACCCAACTCAAATAACCCCAAACAATATCATAAATAATAAAATAATATCAAAATAATTCAAAGAGGTCAAATGTAAAAAATATCCTTAGGCCAAAAATGACATTAAAATATCATAATCACATGGTTAGGCTCTAGGTCAAACAGTCTCTAGGGCTTTACTAGCAAAACGTCAAAACCACAAGTCATTGATTTAAATAATTTTAAAATGATTTAAAATCAGCAAAAATTATATCATGAATTATATATCATTATTAAAATAATTATAAACACAAAATTTTAAAATTACCCTTATTTGGGAAACTGGGTGCTACAACTCTACCCACCTTAGAAAAATTTCGTCCTCGAAATTTAAGATCGATAGTACTCCTTCTAGAGCCTCTAACCTACCCAATATCTAAGGTAACACTTCCTAACACTGGAATAATAAACGGACATCTAAAAAATGTCAATCTAGGAATACCTTCAATACTGCTCTGATGTACGGCGGTAATGGAACTTCAATAGAATATGGACTGGAACCTATATCCAAGGGACTGGACCTATTTTAAAGTAGTCTTAACTAAGGATGAAAAAGAACTGATCATAGGCTATAGGTATGCTCAAACTATTATCTTCCTATTAACCATCTATTAATACATTCTATTACCAAAGGAACGATGCATTACTAAGACATATAGGCCCCTATCTCTCATAACACATTTATGCTCACCAAAAGACTAGTACATCCCATCAAGGCTGATACTATAATCTCTCATAAATCTCATAAGCTACATGTTTATAGACACACATCCCCATATCAAGGACTAACCTATATATATCTACAACTGATACTAATGGGGTGACGTCCCTATCTTCCAACAATCAAGGTCTAAATTTTTTTTTCTAAATCATGCAATTTGAAGGAATAGTATACAAGGTCAGGGCATACCGTAGCAGTTGGAAGTCTCACCTAGGTACACTAATCATTCTAGGTCAAAACAGTACTATGGTATCAACACACAAACAATCTAGGGTGTCCTAATTAGGAAGGTAAGGAAACAACAATCATCAAGGTTGTAGGGCTGTCTACCATCCTATATAAAAATTGGTCATTAACAAGCAACTAAAAAATTATTAAAAGGTTACTATTCCATAAAATGGCAAAAATTAAAAATTTAGGCACAACAAATCACAAATAGATTTTTGTCTTGACACGATCTAAGTTGATCAATTTCGGGATAAAACGAGATTTGGGCAAGAAGGGAAATCAATGAAATCAAAGTATGAGCACAAGCATCCAATGATGGAGGTTCAGGTCATGATTAAATTTAGTTCGACTGAGTACGAATACGAGGTTCATAGGCGACAAAAAGATTTCAAGGAGAATTGTCAAGGCTGTCGCGAATGAGACTCTAGGGTCAAGTTTAACTATGTCTCCATTCTCGTAGATTGATACATGAAAAAGCGAACCAAAGTGCAATAGGTTGATCAGACCATCATGTACCGGTTCTAATTAGACAATATGTTAGTGGGTGGCCACCCAATAAAATATGTCATGACCAAGCTCGAAGATAGATAAGCTTGCAAAACTAAGGCTAATTTAGCAGCACAAGATATAAGGGGGGTAATGATGAAAGGAATTACATAGTCCAAGTTTCTTAACCAACGGGTCAAGTAATCAGATAAGGTACAAGGTTAAGCATCTAAGGAAACAAGCAGTACACCATCACATGTCGGGTCGAAAGAATTGAGTCAAGGCTGGATTTCTAATTGAAATAAGAAGAAATTTAGTATAATGGTAGAGGTTATAGTTTAGCCAGTTGACCAGAAAATCATATCAAGAAAATAGAGTACAAGAAGACGGGTTTTAGTGGGACATGATATACCTACACAAAGGTGAGCTCGTCTAGGTCTTGCATATAAGATTTGTTGGAGGGTAACAGCTAGTATTACATTCCGAATATCAAAGTCACGATAAGGAACGTCAAGGATCTCAATTAGAAAGTGGGAGTTCAAGAGGTGGTAATTAATGCACAAAAATAATGAAGATCGAGTTAGTCATCTGCTTCTGATACTCTTAAGTTCATCTGGTCATAACTTGCCAATCATATCTTTACCTCACCAGTCTCCATATGAAAATTTAACATTTACTTAAACCCTTACCATGACTACCGTAGGCAATTCCCAATTTCCAAACATCACTCTTGAAGCACAACCCTCACATTTAGGAATCAATATTAACCATTTATTTAAATTTCCAAGTTCTTTCACCTTGTCTTAAATTTGACCCAAAACCTCTAAATCCCGTTACGAATTCCTTAAACTTGTTCAAATTGTTCTCCTCGTATTATTTAATTTAAATCTCTAGGCCTTACAAAACTTATCTTTCATCATAGAATCAACTTCCGTATTTTCTTCGACATACACCCTTGAATATTATTCTCCTAAAAATATTTCACAACAATCTCTAACTTCCATAACTTTGTGCTCTCTCTATCCCTAGTCATTTTCTCGCAACATCTTGTTTAATATCCTTATTAAACACAATTAACTTCTCTTTTCCATTACTAACCTTCTACATAGCCTCAGAGTAAAAGTTTTCTCCAGAATCAATAACCAAGATTTTCTAAGTTCTCAAAACTAGGTTGACCTCTGATATCCTCATTAGTTTTGAATACACCTATAAACTATCTCATAACCCCAAAATTTCTCTAAATGTAATTGTTTCCAGATTGGCAGTATACATCTCTTTATTCTATTCGAGACCTTTACCACATTTCTATCTCAAGTTTTCATATGGAACACTCCACATTTGATTTCCTTTAGATCATCATAAAATAACCAGTTACGTCTTCTCTGAGCTACATAATTTACATCACTTCCTTAACATTTCTCAGGCAAAATGATATGAAGATTCAAGAGTTGTCAAGGTATAGCTGACAGAATTATATACGAGATAGGGAATTGATATAATCAGGACAGGTATATAAGACAAGGAATGATGGTAGTAAAAATATTGGCAGAAAAAGAATGATAATAGAATCTGTTCTACTTATCTATTTAAAAGAGGGACCCATTTTTTTGAAACAAGAATTATAATGCCAAATCCAAAATAAGGCCTAGCAAAATTATTGGTTTATTGTATTAAGAAGAAATAATTTTTTGTAAGAAGTTACACAAGGTTTATAAAAATAGCTAAAGCTACATCCTAAGTAAACAATGAGAAACAAAACAATACAAAACAAAACAACAATAATTCCTTCTCTTTTTTTTGAATGACTGAAACAAAAGTAGCAAAAACATGTTTGAAAACATTTAAGGTACAATCTGATAATCATATGCGTCTATCCAAAATCATGGTACTCTAAATCCTCGTCATACTAGTGAGCAAGGCTACGATAATCACAGAGTCCTTGACTTATGCACATACCTCTAGAATCATGGTATTTAACATTTTTACGATGCCGCTAGCTTGGCTGCAAAAATCTTAAATTTTCACACCCGAGAAATATATCCAAAATCAGACTATATGTCCTCACCATGCTGGCTAATGTGACTATATAAGACAAGATTTCCATAACTTAGATGACCTAGCCCATATAATTTTAGCTTGCCAAAAATTAAATTAAATCAACGATGAATACCAAAAAAATCAAATTTATCAACGAACATCAAAATTCAGAAATGAACAAAATCCTTCAAATCATATAACTACAAACTCGGATGCTATAGCTAACATCAAGATTCAAATTTCAACAATCTTCATCAAAATCAATAAATACAAACTCAAATTCAATAATAATCCATCAAAATCAAATTCAATAGTAGAAAGTAAAGATAAATCAAATCAAGGAAAAAAAGAAAAGAATTTTCAAATCGGAGTTAAACAAGATTCTCAAGGGTCGTCCCAGGAATCTCTCAAGGGTTCCTATTTGTGATTGAGTACCTTCAAAATATATCATAATCCTAATGCAGGCTGTAGTGGTACTCTAGTTCAAATACCACTACACAAACTCGACCTGCAGGGCCACCACTAAAAACGTGTCACGACCCGCACCCTAGAGTTAGGGCACGAGAACGTAACAACGCCCAGCCTACGCCGCAGTGTCGGCAGTAGAACGCTGTCCTAGGTCTCAATGCATCTAACAGTATAAGACTAAATTTATACTCCCCGAATGGGGGTGACATAGCAGAATGTAAGCTCAATCATATCTAAGGTAGAGCATAAAGGAAGATAGATAAAACATGAAATCAAAAGAGATACAACAGATAGAGTCTAAGTGTCTAAGATACAAACTCAGAATACATCTCAAAACCCAAATAGTAATCCATAAATACAACTCAAGATGACTGAAAAACTATAAGCAAAATCCTAGCTATCTATGCAACCTCTACTGTCTCCTCTAGGCTAGCAGGCAACCTCCAGGCTATCTGTAAAATTTCTCAACAGGTCCAGTCAGGACAGGAGCGAGTACAGTACATCTCAACAGATCATAGCAGGTTAGAAATATAATCATGCAGTAGAGTAAAATACAGGATCTGAGAAAGATAGTATTTAAACAAGAGAGAGAACTGTAACAGAAATATCTACTATAAATAGAACTAACAGTGGCTAGTGAGTCAGAGTACAGCACATGTGAACAGGACAGATTTGCACAGGATATCGAGGTGCACAGGATCTACACTACAATGGAAGTTCACACAACTACTAGCACTCCCCCATACCCCAATCAATACACAAGGATCTAAACAGGTTATGTTGTTGCACAGGATATCACGTGGGGCCCATAGGGGTGCACATGATAGTATACATAGGGGCTCCATGAACATGAGAGTACAAGATTCACAGGAGTGCACATGTAAATGGAAGCACAAGAGATATGATGAAAGTGAAACGCACATGACACAAGTACCCGATGCTCCCGAGGGGGATAATATCGCATGAGAAGATCCATATAGTACTAATCCGTGATAATGTCGTGACAGCATCAAGTATAGTAATCTAAAGCAGGAATATTCTAAGCAGGATATGAAATGATCAGAGAATGTACTCGCCTGATATCTGAATGTCCAAGGTAAAGATATTGTCCGAGGAGAGGTGTCTGGCTCCTAATTAGAACAGCACAAGTCACAACATGTCCAGAAGGATATATAAAGCACTACAATGCATTCTACATGAATCTAGGTCAAATTAGGCCAAAGTCAACCCTTGGTCAACTCTGGTCAACTGTACTAGTCAACTAGGTCAAACTAGGTCATGTCCTAACCCAGCAAGTCTTACTAGGCCTAACCAAGACTTATCCTAGCAAGCACACATCAATACAAGGCTATACAAGCCAATATACACCCAACTCTATAGTATAGCAATTATTCAATACTCAAATAGGTAAAATTCACATTGGATATACACTAGGTAATCTATTACTTTAAACTATAATGTCTACACATATATACACATGCATATATTGGTATTCAACATTAGGTCTATAATCATGGCATTTCAAATGGTTATTAAACTTATATATTACAACACAATGCTAACATATAATAAATACTACATGGCTAAGTTAACTATATTCATAAATACTTATTTAAGAGGCTATGTGTGTATGTGAACATGACAAAGGGGTAAGTGAGGGTTAAATGGGCATACATAGTGTATGCATATCAAAGAGTGTCAAAGTGTAAGTAAACAATATGTCAAGTGTGATAGTGTCAACATAGTGTAAGGGGTACATGAGGTAATATAGGATTTGTGTTAACATAGAACATTACATCTCATTAACTTGTATATTGAATACATTACATCTATTATTACATTACATTCATGCTTGCATTCATTCATCATTCATTTATTCTCTTGCACCACTATATGCACCATACATTACATACTATGGAACCTACATATTCATTACAAGCCATACTTATACATGCTTACATTAAATAGGATACTATACCTCATCATTTATTTAATATTACTCATGCTTGCATTCTCTATCTAATTACATAATGTATATACATTAACATGGGTTAAAATCAAATAGAACATTATATTACACACAAAGGTGCACAAAATAATATACTGAATAGTAACTCCTACTAATAATCAATACTGTATCATCTCAGCATGAATTAAAATTTAGGATTAAAGTATATTATAGATCTATGTGTTAGCTTTCCGAAACTTCAAACGGATCGCATTTTCGTTTCCGAAACTCCCGGAATCGCAAAAATACCAAGAACGCGTTTGTCTTTCGTACAGCTGATACTCAAATAATTCTCCAGAAAGTTACAGAAAGATTAGGCCTATTAATACATGTTTTCGGAAAGCTAACTTCAACATGCTTCTTTTAAAAAAACGGGAGATTAAACCGAGCTTTGAGCTAGAAGTTATGACATTTCTAAGTTAGGGCTGAAATTAAAACGTGGATAAAAATCATGACGGATTTAGATAGTTTGAGCCAAAAGAATACACAATATATATCCTAATTATCCACAACAATATAGCAATAATAATATGAGGAACCACACGCACAAACTTGATTATATAATCATCATGAACCATTTATTACATATATAAATATAGATACACTCTCATTACAATATATATATAATCTATATGTAACATGAACACATCCACAACACAAAGGACACCCTATGACCTCCAAATGAACACAAAATGGACACAAATGGAGATACAACCATGGGGGTCATTCCTATGGGTTCAAAATAGATCTATATGCATGAGAAATAAAAAAAAATGGAATTTACCCTCCCGATAGATCGAATCGAAGAAAAGCCTTCCCGGAGCGACACCGACACGTAGAGATTCCAAAAGGACACGAACGCTCTGAATCCTCCCAAACTTGGGTGCTTCCTCCTTGGCTATAATGGAGAAGAAAGAAGAGATTTGGTGGTGAAATGGAAGGATTTGGTGGAGAAATGCTAGGGATTGCTCTCTAGGAATTTGGGGAAGAAAAAGAGAGAGAAAAAGATGGATAATGACAATGGGAGGCTCAACCCTATCCTTAATGTGGCTGGCCATAAAGGTGGTTTTGTCCTATTAGGAAAGTTAAAAAGCCCTACTAACCTATTCTATGGTATTAGGAAAGGGCTAAATGGTTGGGACTAAATTAGTTCTTCTAAAGTCTCTATCACACTAACCTTATCCATAATAATTAGTCTAACCTCTAACTAAAATATTTCTATCATGTGGACTAAAATTAATATCATGTGGGCTATGCCTAACTAGTGTGTGGGTCCCACTAGAGTCAAACTACCCCGGGTCCCCGTTTCAAGTCGGATTGAGTTGAAATTCGAACCCGACTCAAATAATCCCAAAACAACATCATAATAATAAAATAATATCAAAATAATTCAAAGAGGTCAAATGTAAAAAATATCCTTAGGCCAAAATGACATTAAAATATCATAATCACATGGTTAGGCTAGGTCAAACAGTCTCTAGGGTTTCACTAGCAAAATGTCAAAACCACAGTCATTGATTTAAATAATTTTAAATGATTTAAATCAGCAAAAATCATATCATGAATTAAATATCATTTAAAATAATTATAAACACAAAATTTTAAAATTACCCTCATTTGGGAAACTGAGTGCTACACCAATGATACACTTTGAACAATTTTAAGACTCAACTTTGTGCTCTTGATCCTGTCCATCCCGGCAAGTTCAAAGCCATAAACTTGAACTTGTTTTTCTATGAGTTACATCGGATTATCTATTCTACTATACTACCCAAGTCCCCCTCAAAGACAATGTAACTAGTCTTGAATTTCTGCTATCTATCACATTTGTCATGAGATTCCCTTTTCTGTCCCTAAGACTATTCTCTAGATGATGGCTAGGTGTCCCGAGAGGAACATGAATCTTCTCTACGCAATGATCCTTCATATCATCTTCAGCATTTTAGATTGACTTGTCTCTTGTTCTCGTGATTCTATGCCCAAGCATCTGCAGCTATCTCATCGCATACCTCTGTCCCTCCTGCTCCTCCTACTGCACCACCTCCTCCACCCCAGACTTCTCCTTGTCACGACCCGCACTGCTTTTCGGGATGCGAGTGCGTGCACCAGCTATGTATCAATAGACTTCAGTCGAACCTAATACTTATAAGCTGTCCAGAATAGGGTATCACGTCTAATAGGTAAATTTAAACTATATCTCAACCACACGAAGAGTATAAACAAGAATGAACATTATGGTTCGTGGTCTGCAGCCCATTAGCTGTATGTCTGATTAGACTCCAGAGAATAATATGAGTCTATAAACTAGGCTAACAAGCAGAATGTATCATGATAAGATATAAAGCACGAGAGGATAACAAAGTATCACTAGCAAATACCTGGATCTGCAGATGTAATCAACTATCATCATGACCAACTAACTAAGTTGTACAATCAGCTACCTGAAGAGATCATCAGGTCCCAGGGACTAGCAAGATACATAAAATATGCCTATCTAACAGTTATTCATGCATAATAAAAACATGAGTCTATAAATAGGAAGTTCATTTATGCGTAGTTGTTCGCTCTTGTTCACCAGTTTAAAAACAAGGAAAATCGAAAACCAGGTTGGAATCACAGGTGATACGTAGTTCATTTACGCGTAATGTC